>JWHW01025813.1:111040-131285 GCA_000931545.1 Papilio glaucus | reverse complement strand
TTCTGTGATAGAATAAGTAATATTCAAAACTCAATAATTTATCAGGTATAAGAAACAAGAAGAAATCCATATACGAAATTTAATACCCTAAAAAATAAAAACAAGTCATAAAAAGGTTTGTCAAGTTAAATACATAAGTTAGTTTGAATAAACCCTACCTTAAAATGAAATTATATTGAAAATTCAAGTTTAAAAAAATATTAATCGGGTAAAAATATTGTTTTGCCCTGCTAAAAAAAACAGCTGCGTTTCTTGCTATTATTTTCAAATTCAACCTTCTTCGAATACAAATAGGATGGTTGCAGCAGATAGAGATTACGTAGATGGTTTATTATTAGATAGCCAATAATTATAATTGACGTCCCCCGAGCATTCGAGAGCATTGCATAATGCAGAAAAACGTAAACAAACAGGTGCTGTGCTGTCCTCCTCTGGCATTGAATGATAAAGTTGACAACAATAGTTCTTGTCTTACACCAGCTAAGTATATGAGCTGCAGCTGAATCATGAAATGCGGTTAAATTTTTTTGTACAAATCGTACCAAGCACTTTTACTTCGGATGCAATACGAACCCAGGAAATATTTCCAAAAGTTGGGAGTACAGAAATTGCAATAGTAGCAGCGTGAAAAACTCACCAAAGTTCCGCGCAATTTTTTAAACTGCGTGGTTTATTATTTAGGTGCAATGCAACAATGTGAAGAGACAAAACCTATGATCATAAGTTGAGGGAATTCAAGCGTGAAGCGCGGCGCCTCACCAAGAATGTTTTAAAAAGTGTGCGAAGAAATGGGATTCCATAAAACTATAGGGCTCTTTGTTAAGTTTCAAATTGCCCAGAAAGTTAAGTACCTGAACTGAACTGAACTAAGGCTAAATATCAGTTAAGATTTGAAATGGTATTAGAATAAAACATACTCATTTTACGCCGGTATTTAAGTCTTGTTATTTATCCGTTCTATCCGACCCGGATTTGTTTGGTTAATTACCGGGATCATTATTTCCGTCCGGTTCCCGTCTTAGCCACTTCACTTTCGCAACTTAACATCAGATCTTCGACTCTGCTATTTTAATAGTGGTCTAATGGCATGGCACGCCATTGGCAACTCTATAGTCATATAGATATTATTGATTACAAAAATACTAAGTTGGGAAACCATTGAGAGATAATTTCAACACAATTGTATTAGCAGGTCGAATTGTAGACAACTTTTATTAGTAGTTTAGGAATAACATGGTGATATGACCCAAGTATAAGACAACAGTGGCAGTGGTGACGGGGGACGTCCGAAAAGAAATAATAGTAAAGGAAGGTGATATAAGAAGTAACCGTAACTGACGAATATGTATGCGAAAACGTAAGGATGTAGAAAAAGCGAGAGAGGCGTGCCACGATCTTCAAATGAAAATCCGTAATCTCTGCATACTCCTCTGGGTTACGGGCGTAGGCGCATATTAATTTTATAAAACATAACTAATATTACAATAGCTACATATGGGTAACCTTTGGTCGGTGTGAATGCGTGCGTGTTCACGCAGGCGCGCGGCCGCGGTGAACGTCTTGGGGCAGGCGGCGCAGGCGAAGGGCCGCTCGCCCGTGTGCGTGCGTCGGTGGTCGTCGCGCTCCACCTGCCCACAACGGTCACACACACGTAACAACCTGCTACCTCGATGATAGGGATACCACGTAATAAGTTCATTTGAAGACAAAGCTTCTAAATAATGATTATTTGTATCCAATGTAAACACCAACATCAAACTCATTCACAAACTAATAATTTACACAAAGGTTTCTCAAATTTGAATTAATTATTATTTTTTATACGTTAGAACGAGGCAGTTTTACTAATCGATCCCGATTGTTACCTATCCGCAGAATATTGTAGAATAAATTGATAAAAAAAGCACCACATCGCTAATGTCATGCGCTACACGCTGAGCCAGCCTTTATATGTATTCTATGTTTTGTTTCATCGAAAATAATAAATGACTTTTATTAATATTCTAGAAAAGGGGATACGTATGTCATTTAAAGAGGATGAGGTCTATAGAACGTCACATATCTACATAGTTCACGGTGGTGCTCTTTTGCGTCGTCTATCTACGTAATGTCTACTATAGTTTGTTCCACAACAAGATAGGTTTTTGAAAACAAACAAACGTCACTTACCGGCGGCTATTACACTTTCGTCGAAAAAGTTGTAAGTTGTAATGTGTTTTTCGAAAATATTTTGTAATTTACGAATTTCAACATAAAAGGTAAGGTTTAAAAAAGTTAAACCTTTGTTTACAAAAATTCCATCTTGATGTGGAAAATACTATACCTACATTCTCAGTACTAAAATACGGTTACCAAGCTTTATTAATTTACATAGCTGCTCCTAATGTAGACTGTCAGAAAATGGAATCATTTGGAATGGATAAAAGAAAACGGCATCCCGAAATTATGAAACTCTTGCTGACAATACTTTTACTTTTGCGTTTAAATTCTTGACTTATAAATTCTTTTTTCAACTGTATCCTAATCAAAGTTAACCATATATCTATCATGTATCAAGTTTCAATCAAGGAAAGTCCTAAATTAAAATACTTTTGTAATTTTTCTAAGCCAAAAGGGGATTTACTAGAGAAAATTTGTATGTGGCGAAGAGTTTTTTTTCTCAGTAACACTAATTCGAGAAACAAATGATGGTCGGGCGTAGCTTTATTAGCGCAGTGGTGGCACCAATCACGCGCGCCACCGCATCAGTGCCGGCAGAATGTAGAAAAATAGAATAAAAAGCGAGCCGTATTTAACTTTCAGTGCAACTGGCAACTCATTGTACGCTTGCAAATAAAAAAATATATCTGTTTTAAAGGTTATATCTATTATATGGCCAGTTACAATGATTGATTTCTGAACTTAATATTTTTGATTGTTTTTTTTTTGTTGTTATTACTGGTTTGACAGTGTCGAAAAATTGTTTATTAGTCTTCTATAAAAAAGGTCGTCGCAACTTGTTGGTGGCAAACGAGAAAGTTGTCCACTAATATTAAGTAACCGTTATACGTATGTACGCAGATGCATCCTGTCTCCTATGAGGTCATGGTATTTCATCAGTTGAGCAGGCCTATTCCTTCAACAGATGTTGTAGTCGCGGGCTCTGCCACTGTTAGTGAAGTTAGACCACACAGAAGACAGGAGTGACGAAGAATTACTCTGCGTTTCGTCTAAAGAGTGAGGTGCTGGATATGTGCTAATCATAGTCCGCTTCCCCTTCCCATTCCTTTCTAATAAGGAAAGGATGGGTAGGGGAAGAGGATTTTGCCGGGAAATGGGATGAACAGGAGAAGGAAATAGGTTTCCTTTCTTTTTTTATACTCCCCTCTGACCATTAAAGGTATGCAAAGAAAGCATCTGTAATTCATTTGCTTGTTGCATGCATTTGCCTTTGGATAGCGGTCACTTAATATCAGGTCACCTGCTCGTTTGCCACATTCTTTCATAAGAAAATAGTTCGTATTTGTAACTGTGGATTTCCACTGGCGTAAAACCGTGTAGCGATACAACAAATCTATCTTTCTCTATGAAAAAAATGAGATAACATAATGTTTTATATGAATTTTTTCGGCAGTGGAAACCCATGGTAAGACTTATCCGTTGTCCTAGATGTATAGAGTGCTTGTGGCATCATGCTGCATAGTATCGCTTCGCGTGGGTTTGTTCCACTTTGATCACCTGAGTAACGTTACCTGGGCGAACAAAGTGAAATAGTTGTCCATCAAAATTATTGAATGGAATTAAATCATCATCAAGCACAGGGGTGCTTTATTTTCAGTTGTGAATTTATGTATCTGTACCAGATTTCAAAACAAAATCTCCCAAGACAGAACTTGACTCGATCATCTTAGTAAGCACGGAAAGTTTGGTAAGCAACTAGCTTTGTATTTAAATGTTATATGGTAACATTACCTTAACTTTAAATGCTTTTGGGCAGAGGTCACACGGGTAGGGACGTTCTCCGGTGTGCATCCTCATGTGAATGGCAAGGTGGCCGGACTGGTTGAACCGGCGCCCGCACACGCGGCATGGGTATCCCTGGAATAAGATAAAGAAATAACCACTCACTCTTATAACCTTATTTTAATAGTAAAAGGTGGCAAACGAGCAAGCGGTTCACACAATATCAAGTGATTGTTACGACGAAAGGAAGAGAACTATAATTAGGCCTCCGGCATTTCACTCATGAGGCGAAACGCAGAATACTCTACTCTTCACGTCTGTTTTCTGTGAGGTCGTGGTATTTCACCGGTCGACTTGGCCAATTCGTGCAACAGATGTTGTTGTTGCGGGCTCTACCATTGTTAAAAATTCATAACCTAAAGAGAACCCAGTACTTTTAACATCGCATTCCTTTAATAGGCCACAGGTAGAGCCCCAATTCTATTATATCATAATGGCGCACGACGATCACGTGTAACGATTGTGTTAGCAAAATTGAGGAGCTAGGGCTAGCACTGCCTCTTACTTTCGGAATATAAAATTATTGTACGTGAAATTTTATGATTTTTTTTGGCATATGCGCACTGATCAATGAATATATCGAAAGAATATTACGGGTTTAGTAACTCTGTGCATCTTCTTGTGCGTGTGGAGCGCACACATGCTGCCGAGCACCTTGTCGCACTCCTCGCAGACGTAGGCCACCAGCGGGGCGCCCGGCGGTCGGTCCTCTCCACGCTTGTGACGGTACAGTTCCCTACAAAACGAGTTCAGTTAACGGATATCCATGGTAAACTAATTCGCTGAAAATAAATTATCAATTAGCATTGTCAACTTGATCTATACTAGTAAAAATAACGTGGAAATATTTTATTGTTTGTTTGTTGCTGATAAACTCAAAACCTATTGAACCGATTTTAAAAGTCTTTTACTTATAGAAATCTCTTCTATCAACGTAGGTTATGTTTTATTCCTTTCACCCGAGGGATGCCACGATGGTTTACTAGAATGATATAAGCCGCTTGTTCGTTTACCTTCTACCATAAAGCAGATATTATCATTAAAAATTACCTGGCGGTAGCAAATAGTTGATTACAAGAGCCACAGTTCCACATCTTATTGCTGGTAGAGTTTGAGTACGGTCGACGCAGTTGTCGCGTCTGTAATGCTCTTTCGCATATGACAGTCTTTAGTCCTGTCTCTTCAGTTAAAAGACTGACGCCCGTATTATTGTCACAAGAGTCTAATAGATCAGAGATTTCTGAAGATGGTATATGTGTATTCAATTGATCCTGTAGACAAAAAAATAATTAAAACACTGCTCTGTACATGAATTATGTAATCAACGAAAATAAAAACATGTTAATATATGCATAAACTTTAGTTATGCGTGTTGATTCCAGTATGCGATACGAGTTATGAATTGTATCAAAACTGTACACTTATTACTGTTCCACTAATATAAAAATATAGTGACTTGAGTCCGATGATGTTAGGAGTTGATCTTGCACAGTGTACACAACAGCTTACATTGTGAAATAATATAATGGGACAAATGTACAAACTATAGCATCGTCGCTCGGTGTACAGGGAAGCGCACGCGTGGTGGTGTGTCGAGAGCGGGTGGAGCGCGGAGACGTTGCATTCCACGCGAGTCTCATGTGATAGAGCACGTGTTGTACAATTCATCACAGCTGTGCGATTTGACTGTTCAATGTATCAATTACTTCTTACGTGATATTTTTTTACTAATTTTTTTATAAATTATTGTGCTAATTGCATAAATTGACGTCTATCAAATAACGCAGCATTAACTCAGGGTACTACTTATAACTTAACTATCGGGATACAATTTTTAAACTAGTTTGTATCATAAGTCTTTAGAATTGCTACTTAGAAAAAAAAAATTAATAATTATAATTTTCGTGGTTCGGATCGGAGTGTATTCCCAAAATTCAAGAACAAATGGGTTTGAATTTCTATTGACCTCCAGTATAAGGTAAAAAGTGCGAGAGTTTATAATAAAAAATAGATTCGTACTAGCGGCGGAATGATATTCTCTCGATCTTGCAAACAGCATGTGAGCCGATGTCGGTCCAGCGCTTCTCCGTCAGCGAATAAGTAGCTGCAAGAATCACACACGTACATGGCACTTAGCCTCCTCGTCGATAGGTTGTGGCTTCCACTGTCATCGATGCAGCACAGCTGGTCTATTACAGATTTATAAAACATTTAACTGTACGTCGATAAGATTTACAGAATTTAAAAATAGAAAACACAATGCACAGGGGCGTCGGTGTACTCTGTTAGAAAAGCTATACTTTCGGATATATGCACGGAGAATTGTCACCCGATGGGATTAAATGACCAATTATCACAAAATACTGCCTTCTCCCAATATAAAAATACCAGGATTAAATTAACTCTGATCTGGATGCTGTTTTTTTTTAATTCTCTACTCCTCTAATAGGACTTCCTATACCAGATATGGAGTCTAGCCACGCGGATGTTTTAAAAGTTTTTCTTTCGTTGTGCCTAAATTTACGTCAGTTACATTTTAGAAAATTATTGAATATATGCTGAATGAAGTCACTTTCCCAAGACAGATATGCTAACGAATAAATCACCAAACAACTATTTCATAAAGCATAAGCAGACAAAGGTTTCGTGTGTTACATTTTTAATCAAGTTTACATTCAAAGTAACAATATCAAACTATTGGCAGACTGGACAATTTATGTTGATATTTAGAAAGTCTAAGCGGTGTATAAATTTTGGTATATAATTAACTACTGATCTGCTTTTGTAACTTTCTTTTAAGTGGTCTAATATTTGATGCAACTGTCTACTTCCTCTTGATTTTTATGACGGTCAGACACATTTTTATGGCTGAAGTTTTGTATAAAAAGAATTTGATTTTAAAAGGCAAGTACGGTATGGGGTAAAGTCAATTCGCTTCTTATAAGCGATGCATCGTCGATGTTAACGACCTCATCGATGTTACTTAACGATACATATTGTAAAACATTAATGTATCGTTTGCATCCCTAACAGTCGCACGACTTAGTCCTCACAAATTACCACTAATGATATCTATAAACTGCCATTTTTCTTACCATTGGGTTCCGTTTCTAAAACTGTAGACAGCACTCGTTCGCAGACACGACACACTAACCACTCGGCTTCATAATTTAGATTATCGTTACTTGTTTCTAGAATGTATAGTATAGGTATACAAATGAATTATACGTATATTTGTTATGGTTAAATATTACTAGGTCGTTGGAATAAGTAAATAATACCGAATATTCTAGACGGTAGGTCAAAATATGAGTCTTGAACAGTAACAAAAACACAAGTCTATTTTATTATTCTATGAGATACTGATTTTAACTATAAGGACGTATTGGCCCATTTGTACTTGTTCAGCTGCTAGTTGCACCTTGACGCTGAGTTTGTACCTTACATTACCCTGAGGAACATTATTTGTGGCAAAGCTTATAGTCTTCACTATTGTAATAATTGTTATAAAATAGTACTTGAAAATTTAATAATTCACATAAATTGTACAAACCCACAAATGATTCTTTTGCATTTTCCATTACCGAAATGTTTTGATTTCTTTCTACGTAGTTATCGGAAGCGTGTAGAGATATTGTGTGATCAAGTAGATCAGCTTCTGTTGTAAATATTTCATGGCATATAGCGCATGAATGGAGAGCTAATAGGTCGGGGCCAATCTCAGCATCCTGAAAGAGGAACGAACGTTATAATTTAACCTAGAACGGCACAAATATATTAGATGTAATGTTGATGATGATTGAAGTTTTGAGACCTTATTTTTTTCTGCGGCGACTTGTAGAGGCAATAAAAATTGGTTAACAATGTTATCATCCAACAAAGTTGACTCGAAATTGAAAATGTCTGGTTGAATAACGTATAGCTCAGTATTCTGAGTTGCATTAGCCGAGGCGATACTTGCAGTAGGCGCACTCTCAATATTGAAGTACCTCCCGGAATTATTAGAGTGAAGGGACAATTGATTCTCGACATCTGTATCATTCTGACCTACTCTTTCATTGTAATTTGATACTGAATGATTCGATATGTCGTTATTAAAAATGTCGTCCGCTTCATAGTTATCTCTCAATTCCGATAGCTCCCTATACGGAAAGTCGGGTGGGTCAAACATCATTTTGAATCTGAAACAAATAAAAAAACAGCTTCGTAGCTCTTCTTCGTTCGTAGTTCTTTCGATATTCGTATATCGCTCATCAATTTATATTTGAGTTTAGATTACCAATTAATCCATATTTTATTAAAATCTAATAGAGTTCACTATAAAGTCCAGTTATCGATTTTCTCAACGTATGAATAACATTTCGTTGTTTTGTTTTAGTATTGTATATGGCAATAGTTATTGAACTGTTGTCAATGTGCGTTTGACATTGACATATATTCGTTTGTTGATTGTTTGTGGGATGTTTAGTTTACGGAGTTAATATTTCATTTAAAAATAAACGTTTATACTAGAATAATCATGAAAATAGACGCAGCACCTCCAACTGACAAACCGAAAATTCCTTTACCAACAGTATCCCAGATAAATGCAGATAGAATAACACAGGTATGAATAAAAAAGTGAGGTTAAGTTTATAATTGCTCAATATTTGTTAATAATCATAAGTGTAAGTTGGTGTTATTATAAATAATTTCACATAAAAGATGTACTACAATACTAATATTTTATATTTTTGTTGTTATTTTGTATAAGAACTTCTTTCTAATATTGTAAGTTAATTACATTCTCAATGTAATTTAAACTATTAAATTATTTTAAGTATTTATAGTCAATCTCTAAGTCGCCAGATTGATCAGTAATCTATACAATAAGAAAGTGAAAATAATTATTTGTTTTTAGAATTATTAGTGAATTCACTCTGAAACTATTAAAACAGTGTTAATATTTTCTCATAGATAATACATTGAACCATTCCCCATTAAATTAAATTATGTAGACATAACTTTTAAATTAATAATGTACAATATTTTTGTTAGAATATGTAATATTTATTATTGAAATTGATAGCACCATCACAAAACACAACTTGTTTTGTTTCATGGAAATTAAACTTTTTTAAAGGGTGACTGTCTGATGTGCCATTTTAGTTTAGATTAATTTCAAAAGAACAAAACAATGGGGTTAGACAGTCACCCTTTTGACCATGAGCATTAAAAGTGTGGAATTTATAAAATTTAATAATTGCGGTAAAATCCATAAAATTTCTTTAATTGCAATGTATATAGTATTTACGTAAATGTAAGAAATCATGGTTCTTCTTTTCATTTCGTTTCTCTCATTTTACTCTAACAATCAACAGTTATAACTTCTAACATTTACTTATAACAGTCTAATTTAATTTAATCATTTGTGATAAGCTGGTCCTCTAAGAGTGATAATGTAAATCTAGTGCATAGATCTTTTATCTTCAAAACTCTGAGTTTTGAATTTGAGTTCCTAAAGTTTACCTTCACCAGCTAGGCTACAAGCTAGTATATTAGGGGATTTGTATCAGACAAAAACAAAACATCTAGATTTTGTCAACATGTTATCTTGATGAATTAATTACAGTTGCCCATTTTTACTGAATTAAAATATTACTATTTTTTAACAATGGATACAACATCCATAAGCATTCCATTTGAGGGGAGAATTTTGAGTCCCGTTTGGCTAATACTAATGAGTTTGTGTTTTCCCGATTGTAGTAAATATAAAACCCAGTTACTAAAATGTGTAGAGTTTGTATAATGACAAACTCATCACCTATCATACTGTCCATAGCTATTTCTATAATGTAATAATTCGGTTAAACAATATAGTATAGTTATTGTAAATCTAAAATTAGTTGCTATGTATATGTTTTGGATATTATTGAGGAGTTGGTTTTGTAAGGGGTTAGTAAAAGCAATATGATAAATTGTATTCAATCCAGTTTAGTGCAATTAATCTTGGAGTTGTTTTTGTATTTACTAATAAATTAGAGTTAATGAAATCAAGCCCTTATATATCCTTCGTGTGGCCTACTGGTATTTATAAAAAAGTAGTAGGGGCCAATAAAATCTAGGTAACTCAGCTCATTGAAATAACTTGGAAATCAGCATGGTTACTCCATTGTTCACAGCTTGCACAACAATACTGGTCACCACAAACGAAGGACAACCACCTACCTTATGATGCATCAATTGTGGAATCTATTTACCAGATGGAGATCCTTGGATCCTAGTAAGTTTTTCACTTTACAAAAATAATATTAATAACACATTCACTTTCAATATTTCTAAGCCTAACTGATTCAAAACATTTGAATAGCTTAAAGGTCAATGACCTAATGGAGTGCATTGACCTCTATATTTTTTAAATATGACAGTTGTAACAGTTTATTTATATTAGTTATAAATTATATTTATGCTTTACTTTTGTTTTTGTTTGTGTGAGGTGATGTCTGAGAAAAAACAGTTTTTGAAGGAAATATAAAAATATTCTTTTAATTTTGAATTAAATGTTTATGATTCAAAATCTGTTGTTCTCTCAAAAAAATGTTTGGAAAAAATTATAAATAATATTTTTGCAGTTTTTCCGTCCGACGTATCATGATGTTAGAATTCTCGCAGTACTTAGAGAACTATCTTTGGCCACATTACCGAAGTGGAGAAGCTTCCCATGCGCATATGATGTCAATTATTGTTATGACAAATGAAAAATTCCGTGAGAGAGTGCAAGCATGGCAGGTCAGTACGAGTAGTTTATTCAAATTGTCATAAAAAAACTGGGTTGGATATACATTTTTCTAACCTAGTTTTGGGTTGTGAGAATTCGATAAAAATTTTGGAACATGTTAATCTAAAGTATAAACGGGTGGTCGGGGGAGGGCTTCAAACCATAATCCTGCCCCCCCCCAGAAAATGGTATGGCTAAACTGAGGGTTGATATCACACCTATTGAACACTTTAAGTACCAATAACTTTAAATTAATTTTTTAACTGTAAGGTCTAGCACAAGTTTTTAGTTAATTAGATAGTTTTTAAGAATGTCAACTATAATTACTCATAAAATTACCGAATAATATTTTTTTAACTGTAAGGTCTAGCACAAGTTTTTAGTTAGATAGTTTTTAAGTATATCAACAATAATTACTCATAAAATTACCGAATTTGCTTTATTGGTATGGCCAAAAGAAAAAAAATGGATACTTAGATAAACAACTTTTGTGGTAATGATGATAAAATTTCTTATTTCAAGGCATTCTTGAAGAAGCCCGAACATTTCCCTGGGTTCTTTGAGCAAGTGCTCCAAGCGAGTGTGTCAAATGACCATACCAGTCAGAATATGCGCGAGCAGACCGCTCTTCTGATGTTCCTCAACCATTGCTTCGGCAGTATGGAGGTGCAGCTCTGTAGAGACCAAGTCAAACGACTTGTATCTCTCAGCATGTGGATAAGTTTACAAGAAGGTACATGTTTTTAGTTTGTTACATTTAAAGTTTTAAATATGGGTGTGTATATAGCTGTGCATGTATGTAATGGAGCCTGGTTGCTATATTTTTTATTTTTGGCCATCTCAATTGCCAAAGTACCATAAACTGAAAGAAAAATACCAATGTGAAGGTATGTTATTTATGCATCGGTATTTTGTCCAATCAGTAAAGTGGCCAGAGCTCTAATGTTGTACTGTACCTTACCAACCTTAGTTTCTTCTTACTCTATATAACTCATCATATTTCTGTCATTAAAGATATACATATGAAATAATTGTTCCTACTAGACATAATTATCACCTCAATTATATAATTCTTCTAAATACATTTGTGTTTTAGGTAGGAGAAACCAAGAGTTCAAACTTGTCCCGAAATGGAAGAAATATTGGAGGGCAATACAGAAGAAGGATAAGCCCGAGATGTTAGAAAAGCTGAACTGGGAGCGGCACTACCTGCAGCGGCTTATGATCAAGTTCATGCAGATCTTGGAGACTGTGCCCGAGACTGAAGATGTAGATCCAAACATTGTGCGGTCAGTTAAACTAGCTGTTTATAATTGTGGGCCCATCGCAGTAATTCATATTTATCAATCTTGTTCAGAAAGACCGCTGCTAAGACAAACGTTTTGTCTTAAAGGCACGGCACTTATTTTAATTATAAATCAACTAGTATAGTTGTGGACGATCTGTGTCGTCAACTATTCTCATAAAATCGTTGTTTTTGTGGAAGATGTTTATTATTAGAATTATGACATCTAGCGTCATCTCACACAAATTTTATCTAACAGTGACATTTTGTATTGTTAACAAACGATTTATCACCAATTGATGGCGGGGGCTAAAAGATGGCGCCTTAAATTTTTTTTAGAATTCGCGTTTTTAGAGATAAATATGAACCCTATATAAATACACAATTTCATTCATATAGCTAAAACCGTGCCTGAGACAGCCGAATTATACCAAAAAATGATTACTTCATATAAGATTTATTTATAAAAGTGGTAAGTTTTTCCACCCAATTAGGGTGTCACCACCCAATGACTATTTCCAAGAGAAGAATAAAAAGACTTGTCATCAAACTAGTTCGATCATGTCGCTATTTAACATAAGTTGGAATATTGCTCGAGCGCAAGTTCTTTTAAATTTAAAGTATAAAAAAACTATATAATTGTAGTGAAGGTGCAGGTTTTATATATATTTTCTCATATAGGTACTGCGAACGTTTCCTAGAGCTGATGATCGACCTGGAGGCGTTGTTGCCAACCCGCCGCTTCTTCAACACCGTGATGGACGATTGCCATCTGGTGGTGCGCTGCCAGCTCTCAGCCCTGACGAGACGACCAGAAGGACAGCTGTTCACACAGGTCAGTCAAACGAAAATCATTTTTACAACGGTCATGTGAATTTATTTAATTATAATTTGTGCTCCATTAACTTTTTTAACAGCTGTTGGTATATATAATGAAGGCATTGTTACTTTGCTTATAATAAATCAATAATATTTGATGTAGAACCGAATATTTCAATTCTGCTACTTTTAAACTGTCTTCAATGCTTTCTCACTAGATGTAGCTATTTATTGATTGGTTGAAACGCCACCTATTGTAATCTTCTGTAAACTTGGAGCTATATAACTTTAGCTTCTTCTGAACTGTCTTCACTGCTTTCTCACTAGATGTCGTTCCTTATTGATTGGATGAACTGCCACCTATTGTAATCTTCTGTAAACTTGGAGCTATATAACTTCAGCTTCTGAACTGTCTTCACTGCTTTCTCACTAGATGTCGTTACTTATTGATTGGATGAACGTGCCACCTATTGTAATCTTCTGTAACCTTAGAGCCATGAAACTTTAGCTTCTTCTGAACTTTCTTCACTGCTTTGTTACTAGATGTCGTTACTTTTTGATTGGATAAACGTGTCACCTATTGTAATCTTCTGTAAACTTAGAGCTATATAACTATAGTTAAGTCAAAGCTACATATTGACTTATTTCGATTTTGGTGGCCTAAACGAAACTTCTCTCTGAAAGTATCTAGACAGCAAAACCTTATTTAGTGAAAATTTTTCGTTTTTCGTATTCAATATGCGCTAGTGCCATCTATGGATAAATATTTTTTTCGTATTTCACGCCGTACGCTGTACTTCATTTCATCTTGTTTCCATTATTTTAATAGATGTAGCATCTAGTCTATAATCGTTGTGTATGTAAATGTACATAAAAGTATTATTATTATAAATCTTTTAAAACATAAGCAAGTTTTACTCTCTCCACGTACTGACTGATACACGCATTGTTTTTTAAAATCCGTAATATTCATACAATAAGAAAACATTATTCATTTATTTCACTCTGGTATGAAGTTTGATCGTCTTTGTGAAAGCTTCTACCGGAGATTATTTAGATATATAATTATTTAGATAGATAGCAAGCAAGGTTTAACATTCACGTATTAGGAAATATGAAAGCCAAGGAACATGGGAAAGGTACTTTGGACAAAGGGTCAGATGTAGTTATATAATTAAAAGAAATACAAGTTTAATACAATTAAATATATTGCAGTAATATTAACCAGTTCACTAATACTGACTACTATACAAAGAATAAATTCATTAAAACTGTTTGTATATTTATGAAATAAATTGAAAATGTAAAAAAAATGTAAAACACGTAAAAAATGTAATTATTTGTTAGGGCCAGAGAGCATTCGTAATATCATACAATATGTATATCAGACCATTGATAGCTGCCTACTTGTTCATTGCATAGGACGGACAGAAAATACAATTTTTATCAACATTTAACAGTCTCGTTAATATAATACTATGTATATTAGCAAGTTAGATATTATTTTTGTAATTATAAATCTTAAATCGATTAGATATATATGTACGGTTAGTTTCTTTAATTAATCAAATGATATAATTTTGGTTCAATTTTTAATTGTTAGATTCATAATTAGTCATTAAGTAACTTCATGAGCAAATAAAAAAATATATCACAAATATGTAAATTGATACATCCATGGGTTCTTTCCAATCCTTTTAAAAATATAAACAATTTTTAGTATCATGTCTTTGGCAATACTAGTTTTGAAGTAACCAGTTGCCAATAGTCTTTGTGATATATAAATCCAAAGACTAAAAGAGAGAAAGGTTCCAACAGCTCGTTTGCCCCCTTCTCTTATAAAAAAAGGATATATTCGAGGCTTCCTTCCAGCATTCGGATTGAACCCGATAAAAATAGTGTCAGACCTTTGCTGTCTACAATACATATTAATTTAAACGTTTTTATTTAAAATGAATGTCACATACTTATCCTTCTTTGGAAGCTTTAACTATAAAGGAATATTACTTTATTTTTAAGTATAATACTAATTTTACTTTAAAATTTAACATGATTGAACACAATAAAGATCCATAACTTGTAATTTTAAGCCACTTTAAATAAGGCACAAATACTTTGCATATAGTGCTTTGACATTGAATGTAATATTTGTGTTTTAATCACAATAAACTACGCTAAACTATTGTTATCTTATTATACTTCTTGTAAACAAGATTTAAATACACAGATGCGCTTTACGAGTAAATATGCTGTAAATATAGTAAAAGGTTATAAATTTCTTTCAAAATTTTTAAATGTTCTAATATATTGAATGTGAATGTATGTCTTTATAGAAGATTGCATTTAAAAATATATTTAATGCGATCCATGTATTTAAAACATATACAACGTGTATGATGTTTACGAGATTCATTTTTTTTCTAATAGTTACCACCGCCATTCATGTGAGTCATTTCATCTCCCCAGTCCCCAGTAGGGACCGGTTCAGCATAGCAACAACTCTTCCTCAATAGAAATGTAACGTGCGACTGATGAGCCACGCATACATAAAACACTAAGATAGCTTGCAACAAATTCACTACGATATGCGCGTAAATTAATCCGTCGAAATTCAACCACGATAGTAGCAGAAATAGCCAGGCAGTCGTCATTATTAAAAATAGTTGCAGAAATAAATTGAAGCTGAAATAGAAATTATATTTAAAGTATTACTTGCAATAGTGCTGTTTCATAAAAATAAATTTATACGCTCGTAACCCAGAGGGGTAGGCAAAGATTACGGTTTCCCATTTAGTGCAATCCTGATACACTTATCTATATAATTATTCTTCTATATAAATATACGCGGACATGGTCATCGGTTCCGGGTACACTTTATTATGTTACTGATCTGGCCGATATTTCATGAACACTCCATAACCTTATAACATTGTTTGAGTGTTTATCGGATGTTGACACGGCATACCAAATTTACAATCATGTATTCAAGCAAACAAATCCAGAATATCCTTTGTTTCCAATTATTCTTATATTAGAATGTCTACATGCTTTCATTTATTTAAATGTATTTGCATGTTCTTTTGTTTTTTTTATTCAAATATATATCAAATAATTTCGGAGCTTTTTATCATCAAAAGATCACTCTTTGACTATCTGGAATATGTCGTATTTATAATGTCTATACTACATCCGACACTTTCTTTAAGTTCGTTTTTAATGTTCTAAGATATGTTTGTAAAATGCACTTTACCGACTAAGATTGAATGTCGAGTGTCTATTAACATCGAAATATGATCGAAGCGTCTATAGCTATCAATGGTTAAGGGTAAGGATTGACGATCTTGGGGTCGTGGGTTCGAAACCGCCATTCGACTATTGTCGTGAACCATATAGTTAAAAGAAATATTACTAAATTATTTCAATAATCTACTAATATTTAAAAAAATAATGCTATAGTATTAAAACTAACTTACCAGCCCTTTAGTTTGTAGTGAATTCTTCCATAGATATTGATTCTTTTAATTACTTTGAGTGTTGTGATATAGAAGAATATGTTGAAGAGAATTGTGAATGCAACTGGTGTGAAAAATATTGCTATGCCCAGCCATCCTGGAATTAAACAAACACTATTGTTAATATCAATAAAAAGAAATTATAATTTTTAATTTTGTAAGGTTCAGGCCCAGACATGTGACATGTTCATGATCTTTTCATTTGCATAGTGATACTATTCTTAAAATTTGGGTCAATTTTTTTTCGTGGTAATAAAGCTCTTTTAACTACATTTTACCTAAATGAGTATACATAGGTAGGACATTTATAATTATAATTATAAGTTGTCACATCTGTAAAAGCAATTGAATTTATCAGAGACAACTTATATGTGACAAGAAATGAGCTAATCACTAGAGCTAAACACCATGGACGCACTATTGTCAATATATTTTTATATGTAGTTTAAAAATTAACATTACATGATTATAAGTACATAGTTACTATCCAGATGCAGATTTTTTTCCAATGTCTACCTGTCTGGATATATATTGGTCTTACCAATTGTTTCTTGTTCCACATCATCAACTAAAATGGATGATGAGAACTGTGTCCGCGTCTTCCGGTAGGGATTGGTCCCGGTGTCCAGCAGGAAATGTGCAGAGATAGCCAGAGCTGTCATCAATATCACACTCGACCAAACTGCACTAGAATAGTAGCAGTACTTGCGTACATCTGTCACTCTGAGAAATACATTTCGTGACCTGAAAACTATCTATGATAAGTAAACAATGCCATAATGATTGGAATTAGTACTATGAAGGTTAAAGATAAGATAGCAATATTGTTGAAAATATGTTAGGTCTAATAATACCATAGAGATGGTGGTGGTAAATTTCGGAATTGATGAAAAGTGATGAAAGTTTGTGATACTTTATGAGGTTCATGTTGCCTTTTTCCAAATTTTGATTGTCACTTGTCTTTTGTTATTCCCACAAAAGTGTTAGGGCTGATATGGTTCAGAGCCCAGTCAATTTTGGGAACTACTGTTATATAGTATTATTACATATATAGTATTATAACTTATACACTTTTTTAAATCTTTTGATAAAATTATGCATTATGAATATACATAGTACTTACTTGAATGTTTTCCAGATATAAAATCCAAAGCTGTTTAACCAAAAGAATGCACCCAGTAAACTAACATACAAAATTATATCTGAAATGAAATAGAAAATCAAGTTTTTATGGGGATGCTACTTAAAATTACGAAATATGGGATTGCGCTTTTTACTAGCATATTATCTTCGAACTAGAATCTATTAATATTTATACATTAATGATATGCCAAAAAGCGGATTACATTTTGCTTGCAAACAACATACAAATATACTAACTATTCATCATACAAACACTAAGACTTAATAATAAAAAATTGGAATTAGCACAAAAATTTCATGTTGACTTACCTGTAATAATAAAACTGACATGGTTGCTGAATTCAGTGAATATTCGCACAAAATCGGCCGCCTGACTCACAATCAAGCAGACATTGATGCTTGTTATTATATTACCAGCAAGGTCACGCAATGTAGGCAACACAAAGTATATTATAGCTGTCAATAAAAATAACACCATAGCAATTGCATGGAACAAGGGATTTAAGATCTTCCGCATGAGGAAACTAGTATCTTTCCAGTTAATTTTCACCTCTGGCACACATACTAATGCATATTCACCTGTTAAATTTGTGCTAGTCATATAAATCTGTAAATGAAATTGTACATGTAAGATTCCACTTAGCTAACAAATAGAAACCTAAATAAAAACAAATGAAGATTGTTTTCTGCTTTTATTTATTAACTACATAACTTTTTTACACAGGTTAAAATTTTATATGGAATGAATTACTATAACATGATAACATTTTGCTCATGATAACCAAAATATACTATTGGGCAAAATAGGTTAAGGTTATAGATTGTTTTACCTCCCCGTCAAGCTATAGTTTTGATACCTAAATATATGTTTAGTTAAACTTATAAATTTAGTGTGGAGAAAGCAAATTACAATTTACCTTATCCATGCAGTATTTATTTTGATCATGAATATATGAAGATGGTTCTTTAACCTCAGGTATGATAATAGGGCCATGTAAAAAATATGTGTTAGTTGACGAGTCGCCTTTGATGGTACCAGCATTATGTTCATGATGTATGAGGTGTCGGAGTCTACCGTCAGTTAATAAATTCAGCCTGAAAGAAAAATTTAACATATTTTCCATATTCTGTAGTAATATTGCTCTCACAGAATAACTGAAAATGAAACTCACTTTTGTCTGCTAATGTTTACTTGCTTGAGGTTACAACCATAATACTTGACTACCATATTAACTACTGTGATACATATTATATCTATTATCTATATAAAAGTGGATGTGAGTCGCTTACAAATCCCTATATTTCAGTTTTTTGCCAGATCTACACATCACAGTAATTATGATTGTGGATGGTTGTAGTGTCAACATCCTATCTGTCAGGGGTGTAAATATCAAATTTTTTATAAGAAGAATAAAAACAAAAACATGTGTTTGTAGCTAGTATTATACTAAGATGATGTTGACTGTATGTTTGTTATTTTATGTAGTATTCTATAAACTAAAAACAAATGAGAATTAAACAAGACATGTTTAAAATTCATTTTTTTTTAATTTGAAGACATTAAGCTACTATAATTTTTTTATCCACTTACTCATCTTCCGACTTTCCGAAATAGAATATAGGCCGTTGTTGTGTTGTTGCACAGTCGGGTACACCATTTAAAAACTTGAAATATTTTACTTTTGCATCTTTACCATCTTCTGTTTTAAATCTAGGCACCCATGTACCTATAATAACAAACAATTAACCTTAAAAAAACCCCACACACACACAAGAAAAATATAACCCAAAGACCATTTCACAGTGGTAGCCTGCAATAACAAAATCTGTTGCACAAATGGGCTGGCTCCACTGGTGAAATACCACAACCTCACTGGAAACAGGCTTGAAGTAGATGTATTCTACATTTAGTCTAATAAGTGAGGTACCAGAAGCCTATAGTTTGCCACACTCTTCTGTAAACTCATGATAGACTATATAAAATAGATATTTACTAATATATATTTTGTTCCCAAAAAACATATCCATCCTAGATCATCATGACTAGTACTTTAAACATAAATAGTTTTTTTAAACATTTTTGTAAAACAACTAGTAATTATGGGGAATTATCACAAAAAAACTTCAATATTAAGAGATGACAGGACACAATAAACATTTCTTTCAAATTTAAGTAATTAACTAATTTTTTAATTGAGATTTGCCATAGATGGAAACTACATTTTTGAAAAAAAATTGAGAGGTTATGAATGAGTTGAATTACATTTTATATTTATTTTAATTAAATGTGATGCAGCAGTGCAATATTCATAATTTTATATAATAGTTTGTATTTTATTACTTACTTTGATTATAATTATTGGCTAGTCGGCACACAGAGTCGACCATGACTTCGTTGGACTCACAGCATTTGTTTATTACAATTGAATGCTGTTGTTCTGATAAATCATTAAGATCTGTTTCGCCAACTGCTGCGACTACTAATTGAGAACCATGTATAATACATATTATAGTTATTATTACAACTTCGGAGTACATTATATTAAAAACACGTAGATTTCATTAGATATTTCTAATGTAGTCATGAATCGCGCTTTTAGAATTTTGCAGCATTTAACACATTTTAACGTTCAGTTTTGTATAGCACCGTTTAACTAAATTTTAACCATAACAAAACTTCGTTTTCAAAACTTTTTTTTAGTTCCGCGAAGTTTACGCATTTATTTA
>JWHW01025813.1:95964-109808 GCA_000931545.1 Papilio glaucus | reverse complement strand
CTATTTTGTTTTTTAATTGATTTTGTTCAAAGTCTGCAATCCGTTGTTCCAAAGTACTTACTCTTATTTCTAAATTTTTGTTCGTATTACTTAAAGCTGTATTCTTATTTTCTAAATCACTTAGTTTTTTTTTTAGTGCATCAACGCTATTTAATACTTCATCCAGTTTATCGTGGCAATAATTTATAGTAGCTTCGATGGGTTCAAGTTCTTGTTTTATTGTGATTTCCACCTGTTTGGAGATGTCTTTAAGAAGCTTCTTGAAGTCTACAGGTGGATTATTTATAAACCGACCGTGGAGTGTAGCCTCTTCTGTTATGTCTTCGTCGTCTTCTTCGGGAGTGATGATTGATTTTCTCGTAGGTGTATACCGCTGGCAGTCTTTACATGTCCATGTTAGGCTGTCAGCGTTGCGTAGCGCGGCGACTTGCTTCGACGTGAGACCTGCACACGCGGGTGTGGCATGCACCACTTTTTCACAATTATTGCATTCAATTCCTGGGGCTCTTTTACTAATTGTCTTTTCACAGCAATTGCACTTGTTCATTATTATTTCTATCAATTGTCGGTACTTTCAAATAAAAAATGTTATTCACTACACATCTAACCGGAACGAAGTCTATGAGTGAACTCAAGTCTATGAGTGAACTGAGTCTATGAGTGAACTGAGTCTATGAGTGAACTGAACTACTGAACTGAAATATATACAATTTTCTTGTTACTCTCTTCCTCTCAACATGCCCGAACCACCGAAGCATATCTTTCTCAATTCTAGTCACAACATCCACTTTTATAGTGATACTAAACCAGTCTGAGTAAGTCTCTAAACCAACTACAAGCAGCAGTAAAATCTTTATAAAGGGGTTTA
This sequence comes from Papilio glaucus, assembly GCA_000931545.1. Taxonomy (NCBI): domain Eukaryota; kingdom Metazoa; phylum Arthropoda; class Insecta; order Lepidoptera; family Papilionidae; genus Papilio; species Papilio glaucus. The sequence goes on along the minus strand of JWHW01025813.1, from coordinate 108,940 downwards.
ACACATGTATTAGATCACTGGTCAATCCAAACGTAGCCAAGGTTCACCACAGATTATTTCTTTAACCTTTATTATAGGCTTTTTCCAAATCGACGAAGGTTTTTTTTGGGTTTTAGTCAGAAACTTTTCTGTGATCATGTGTAAAGAAAAGATTTGATCCATACAACCCATTCCTTTCCTAAAACCTGCTTATAAATCCAACGTTCTTTCTTCTGTTTCTTTCATAACTCTTTCAATCAGTACTTTAGCGTTTTACTACAGTAATGAAAATATTGATTCCTCGGTAATTTGTACAATCATCTTGTGAACATTTTCCTTTATATAGAGGGAAGATGACGGTTTTACACCAATCTTTTTGGCACTAGGCCTCGTCTCCAGCATATATTTTGCAGCTAAACCTTCTCCAGCTCTCAGCATTTCAAGGGAAATCCTGTCGTACCTGTGTGCTTTACCCATTTTCATTCTCTTCATTGCAAACAAAATTTCATTCGCACTTAGCGCCGCGTTTGATACAGATTCGTCTTCGGACTAAAACCAAGTTTCAAAATATCCCTTCTATCTCTTCTGAATCCAAACTTCAATCATTTTCATCATAAATACAAAATTTATAGCTTGTAGCATATTTAATACTCAGGCATTTACCTAAGATAAATTCACAGACATTGTTATGATACGTTCGACAAAGTATAAGATTGAATATGATTTTTTTAACAAAAAATAAAATAAAACAACTTTTTTTAAGTTTTTAATAAAACATAAATTTCATGCATTATAACGAATATAGGAACAATAAATTTGGCAGACTGAATCTCTAACAATATTTACATAGTAAATTCTAGAGATTGGACTTTCCATTTGGTTTTATTCCATTTCCTATTTTACACAATTATAATAATTATATAATATTTGACAATGTTAACAATATTATGGCACGTTACACTTTACAATATAAAGTTTAATTAAGTCTTAATATAAAGCAAGATTTTAAAGAATTACCAAAATATTAAAAATACAACTATAATTTGATTTTAATGTTACAAAAAACTTAATGTCATTACAAGACATCACTTTCCAAGTACTGGGTTACGCACATTCACTCGGAGACATGCAATTATCATTTATTATTAAAAGTAACTGTTTGCAATATAATCTTAGAGATTCCACCAGTCATGTTAATAGAGTATCCGAAAGTAAAACTTATAACTTAAACAGTTAAAGAATTATAGTTAATCAAAAATAGTTACTAGTCCTAGAACATCTGTATCTTGATTGTTATTAACAACAGAATGTTATACATTAAAGCTTTTTATACAAGCAATGAGATTTTATATAAAATATTTAAAAAACGAAGAACATTATATCTATACATCAATGTGTTCTTATTTTATATAACTAATTATAAAAGGCACACATGTGTAGATAGATCAACATAACTTGGCGAGCAGCGCTATACGTGTGTGTGCTTCTCGATCGACATACAGCTTTGCCAGTTGTCGTCCCATCATCATCTTGTCGTGCAATCCTATTCACTGTATACATATTACATGCGTTAAGCACTCAGCGCTGCGCGCTAAGTTAATCAACTATCAATATACTCTGATTTATAATAACATTAAAATGACTTAGTAAAAACTCCGTCCATGTAGTATTGACTTTGATAAAAGTTAGTTGAGTCTAACCTCGACCGTGTCATCCGCTAAAATTTCCTGGTCATCCGCGTCGTCGTGTGGGCTCAGCTTTTCCGCCAGCGGACGGGTTATAATTAGACAGCAGTTCTCGTTGGCCAGTCCTTGCATCGCTCTTCTTCGTAGTACCACCAGAATGAGAAATATAACAACTCCTTGGAGGCAGTTGAATATGTCCATTATTTTCCTGAAATATCACATATTTAGCTATAATTAGGTTCAAAACACATGAATTTTTTGTTTAAGTGATTGTCTCGAAATTAATTATTATTTTGATAAGTAGTAATTAAAAAATATGAATCATGCATCAGGAATTTGTTTTGAGTCACTCTTTACAAATGAGTTAAATATAAGAAATAAACAAAGTTACCATATGATATGCGCCTGTCCGTGAGCAAAGCTAGCGATCTCAAATGTCCAGGATATGCCCATAACTAGAAACAGCTTGAGAGAAACCAGGAATCTGTAAACAAGGTACATATATTTTAGAGAACCATTATAAAATACCCTCATAAACTACCGTGTCTCCTATGACTGACAAATGTCAAAAATTTACATTTGACATGGCCCTCACAGTTTGCAGACGCTTCTTCTTTATTCGCCTGTCAAATACCGTTAACTATTTTCAATGCAGTCAATAGAAATTCACTGCTAGATAAATGCTTTTTCAAACAGAAGAATAGCCTATTGTCACAGCTATCTTCCACCTCATTTTAGTTTATCTTAACACCTCTTATCCCATCATCGGTTCAATCTATGCTTACTGAGTTTGAAGATGATGTTCGTCTAACCGTCGGTTCACACTGCCGAAAACATTCACACAAAGCATTCATCTCAGTTTTTTCAGAGATAAATTTAGAGAGGAGAGAGGATACGGTAAGAACATCCATCCGTAATCATTCATGTAACTGACTTTGAATAATAACCTGAGCTTGTATGTAAGAGTCTTTGAAACGCGATTTCGAACCTCTTCAAAACGTGTTGCTTGAAACGTTGCACATTTATCAAGTATTGATGACAATGCAATAATTTAAGGGCAATGTTATATCATATGCAACAAACAATAAACCTATAAGTTTAAATTCACTTACTTGTGCTTAAGGTTGTTTAACTTGCTTACTTCATACTTTCTGCTGTGTTGCATCCACAAATTGAAGGAGGAGACGACGAAGAGAATAATGTTAGCCGCAATGAGCACCGCAATTGGACCGTAGAAGAATATCCAAGTCTCGGTGCGGCCTGGAATTATATATTTTTTCCATATTACTACACTAGCCTTTGTGCCTGGCGTCGCCTGGGCTCTTTTTACTTCTGTATAAAGCTTTCTTATGGCCGAACATGATTAAAATCGGTACAGGTTTAGAGTTTTCTAATTAAGAGATGAAATGTAAAGAAGAAGAATAGAACTTGGGCTTGGGGAACGAAAACATTGTAACAAGATGAATAAAAATTTTTTGAGAAACAGAAGAAAGAATGTGTACAAATTTCAATACCGTTTTATGTAAAACATAAAAGTCATTGTAAGCAGTTGCTACTCTTACCCTGGAACCAGCAGCTGGTATTACCAATACCCGGCTTCCAGTGATCTCCTTCTGCGAAATTTGTGATCAGGGATACAACCAGGAACATAAGTGTGCAACCCCACGCGTAGCAGCTGTACCAGAAATACTGCTTTCTTTCTGTCTTCTTCAAGTAGGCCGCATCTCTGGAAATTTCAGTAATTTCAAACTATTTTTAAATCGAATAAAATCTATGTGCTTAAATCTATAATATGGGAAAATTAAAATGGTAAAAAAAAATCAACGATTAAAATTTCGAGAGCGTGCCTGTGTCTTATATGTAATGTGGATGTGAAAGAAGAGAATGATATATCCCAAGACCGTCTCATAAAGAAAATCTCCACTCCGACCTCTCTTTGTACTATAATAATTGAACAAATATATAAGTATAAACATATAAGTTTAAATCTATTTAAAGAAAATATAATTGAAGTATTTTTATAGGAAAATAATCTCTTTTGATTTTTTTTTTTTTATTATGGTTAAAAAGTAAAGTTAAATACTCACTGAACGCTGCGATACATGTTGATGCTAATGACGTTCATCCAAAAGAAGGTGGCCATCATCCAGAAATACACCAGGAAACCTTTAAAACATGAGATCTTACGTAACATTCTCTACAATAATTTTACTAACATTTTCTACATTCAATGTCTTAATACTCTGGCCTTGAAGTCACGTTTCTTTGCATGTACCAAAGATATCGTCCCGAAGGAGTTTTGGAACAATTAGTACCATAAACACTATCATAATTGGCATTCGATAATCGTATAGTTTTCTTGTACCTGCCTTTCTAAATTGATCAAGGGGTATTGTGAAACCAACTACTTAGGGTCCTTCAAGAAAATGTTCTCCTTTCTTAAACGCCAGCGACGCGGCAATGTGGATATTTATGGCCGCGTTGATCACTTAACATCAGGCTTAACTTAATTTTACCAGTGGTAGGCCCGCAACTGTTGCATGATTGAGCCGAGTTGATCGGTAAAATACCAAGACCTTGCAGAATACAGGCGAGAAGTAGAAGTAATTTGGCTTCCGTGTGATGATGAGTGGGGTAGCGGACGCGTAATTCTAATCCTTTTCCCAACTTATTATTTTCCAATAAGGAAAGTATGGGAATTTGATGGGGGAGGGGATGGTTAGGAAAAGAAAATATATTTTTTTCGTTTATCGTCTCCTCTGATCATTAAAAGCAGACAATGAATTTGCAACTCATTACCTTGTTGCACAGGCCTATGGGAAGCGGTCACTTGATATCGGATGAACCTCTTGCTCGTTTCCCATCTTCTTCTATAAAAAAGGCGACCCGTAACTGGTTAGCATCTTTATCCTTAAAACTTGAGGTTAATTAATGCCACGTTATATAATTACCTGTAACGGTGCACACGTCGCCGGCGAAATTCGGACTTAGCTGCAACACGCCCAGCGAGAGGAATCCCAGAGCCATGCTGACACACATGCACATGTAGCACAAACCTTGTAGGTCCCTGGAATATGTTATACAGGTGATTTTTGTATGGAAAAATAAGGCCTGCTAATGTTATAGTATACTTATTGTAATAGACGACGCCAGTAGTTCTATAAATCGTCGTTTACGGTACCCATTCTTCTTTGAATATTAAATTGATAAAACTTAAAGAAATCTCGCTTTAAATATTTCGTCGAATTATAGTGGGGGTCTATTATTATCAATGCAGTTGTCTGAGATTAAGGTTTGGATTTATTTTAGTTAGTTTTAACGGGGGCTAGAAATCCAAGCTAAGTATTTAATTCGTCGACATTAAATCGGAAATTTTAAAATCATACAAACCTCATTTGCGGTAGATACATGTAGACAGCGAAGGTGGCCGCCAGAAAGAAGACAGATATGAGCGTGAGAATTCCCCCGGTCTCTATATTGTAGGACCGGCTCACGTTTTCAAAGCAAACGATTGCAACTGATAGATTGCGCATGCTCGGAATACTCGAGTTGCGGTCCATTGTACCAATACAGTATCTGCAAATCGAGAAAATGCAATGTAAAATTACTATCATAAATTCGCTTCCTTTATCTCCATTCTACCATCAGACGTTTATGGACACGGCTAGTTTCAATCCCTTAATAAGTTTTGGATGTATGCATTCTTAATTGTTCCCATCACCTGCGAGCTCAATGCAATGGACTCCTGGTTTTCAAGACTTTGGTTGGTAGTGTTGATTGTCTCAATATTCTAAATCTTTAATACTCACTGATTAGTGTCTTCAACAAAGATGAACCCTGGTGAATCCCTCGTGGAGACTTTATCATTCTCGATAATAGTATCCCAAAGAACCATGCGCCCGTTGGAGCAGTTTAAGGCGACCCGCTCGGTCGCGCCGCAGTAGCCTCCCCGTCTGATGGTCTCGTAGTTAGGACAGCAGAGACGCGCGCATGTCGCTGTGCCGACACACACCAACAGCAGAAGTAGCGATCTCTGAAAACAAATAAAGTATCGTTAAATTTAAGGTCGAATAGTCCAACAACTAGTTGTTATATTGTTCTCAAATATATGTGCATAGATTTTAAAATCTATGAATTCTTCCATACTAGATCTTTACCAATCTATCATTTGTAAGCGATCAGAATTTTTCGCAAGAAAGAAAGCAAAAGGAGGAAATTCAAACCCTGGGTGAGATAAAGGAAGAAAACTGTTGTATGGAAAATGGTAAAAGCTTCAGGCAACAGCTTTTAGTAAAGATTCGATTCAATATAAAACAATCCTTACACTTTTTTGTTTCGTAAAACCTAAAACATTTTCTTTTCTTCAAAATCTAATTCACATCGTCTCAAATAAATTTCACTTCGATAACGGCTGGCTAAATCTATAAATCCATAAATTGAGACATGATAAAAAGTATAACGCGAATTGCTTTTCCTAATCACCCTTCTATAGTGTTACAAGATTTACGGACTTATTCATTTGTGTTACAAGACTTACGGACTTATTAATTTGCAAAACAAATTAGCACTCACATGCTGTTCAAGACTACTGTAGAGACAATACTATCAGGTGATAGTTGTATTACCGTTTTCGAGGACATAAAACATTTTACTATTAGTACAATCTGTGTTCCTAATTATTTGAAAAAGTTTTGTCAAGTTTGCCAAATATCAATTTAAAAGAGGGAATAAGTTAAAACTAAACTAGTGTGTACTATTTTTCGACCTTATCGTAACTTAACATCAAGTAGGATTGTGACCAGGCACTAGTTAATTCACTATAAAAAACAGGTGAACAATCTGCGTCTTTTGTTACTTAAAAAGTCAGAATGTGCAATTTGATAATAAATTAATGTATTTTAGTGATAAATCGTATTATTGCAAACGCTGTTTACTTTATTGTTTTTAAATCTATTACATATATCTTAATATATATAAATCTCGTGTCACAATGTTTGTCCTCAATGGACTTCTAAACCACTTAACCGATTATAATAAAATGCGCACACCATGTGCAGTTCGATCTAACTTAAAAGATATCATAGTTTTATCTCGACTTTTATAGTGCTACGGCATGCCGTGCGAAGCCGGGGCGGTCCACTAGTTTGTTTATATAATTTATTTACTGATAAAAATTTTAACCTTCAGTTTCCGTTTATTGAACTTGTTGCATCAGCCCCAAAGTTTATTGACCCGTCCGTTTAATATGCAACTATGAATTATTATTTAATGTTTTCCAATTCGTAATATTGACAAGTTGAGAATAGTAAACTAATGGTGGGAGGAGATTATACCCATAGACGCTTTTTAATACACGATCGCTTTTTAACATTCGATCTTCGTCTTGATTTAGAGATGGAACATCACATCAGCCTAGATTTCTTGTAGCCGGACACCTTGTAATATTTCCTAACGTTGTTTGTTAACGTTGCTTACAATTCGATGTTACAGTCAAATATTTTCGTTTGATTAAAAAGGTGTTCTTAATCCGTTTACGTCGACAGCTGTAACAGAAGTAACCTAAAGTCGATGACTGGTGCCAACAACAATTGTAATGCTTATTGAAATGTGTGATGTTATATTATTCAAAATGAATATAATTTTCTAATCTGTAGTTCTCTTATAATTATATCACTTAAAGCGTAAGAAAACCATTATAAGAACACATACGTTCCACGATATTTTTTAATGATGCAGTGAGATAAATGTATCAAATTCGTGCTGGTTACTTCCATATCTCTGCCTACACTTCGGGTCAGGGGTGAATGTGTGAATGAATTGGATATAATAAGTGCGTGTGTTAACAAGATATAAATTTGTTACAGATTGCTCGGTTCAAACAATTATGTGTATCGAGGCATAATCGCGCTATGTTTGTATTTTGTTGGGCGTTATGTTATATAAAAAACAAAGTTAATGTTTTGTATTTTCAAACGTAAAATAATCATAATAAAATTAAGGTTATATTTTTATTTTGTCGTGTAAGCAATTGTTGTTGGTTTATTCCTATTTAAAGTATTATTTTAAAGTTAAATTTTAAAAGATGCCGAAATTCAAAAAAGCTTTACAAATGTAATGGCAATAATGAAACTTAGTAGTTAAGTTTCTTACCGAATTTTCTGTATCGATTTCCGAACCAGGTGAAAATTAAAAATGAATGATTGTACTTATGCCTTTTCCTTACTTTTTCGCGTAATGACGTCAGTTAAGACAATTTCTTTTTACCGTAAGTTAAACAGTAGTCATTCGATTGGTGAGACCTAGATTGTGTCTTAGGTCTACGGTTTTTGAAGTTAATATTATAAAGAAAATTGATGTATACATTTAGCGAATAATACGATTGACCGCGAGGTATATTAATGGACCTTAATAACGAGACGGTGTGAAACCAAATTATCCTCCTTACATATCATTAAGGATCGCTGATTGTTCGCTGACCCACTTCCAGGCTCCACTGCTGTGACCTGCGCGATCTGCGATATGTTAACGATTCAATTAATGTCTTTATACATGGATAACATCATCTCAACAGCGCCGCGGCCTGATGTTAGCTGAATGCAAATACTTTAAACGACGATTCCTATATTTTTAATTAATAAAACAAGTTCCCCAAACCCGTTATTGTTTGACAAACCGTTCAAACTAGCGTCGTAAACGGTCAAATTGTTTTGAGTCAAACCTAAATTTACGTGTTTGAATCAAAACGTTTGATATTCTCGGGGGCTCTTTATTGAAAATAATTGTAATTACATCAATTTAGCGATATAAATGTAGGGTGTAGTAAGTGTTGATGTCCAAAAACGCGATATAAATGTGAAGTAGTAATGGTTGATGTCCAACCTAGCGATATAAATGTGAAGTAGTAGGGGTTGATGTCCAAACTAGGAATGGTTCTGTGTGATAGATCACCATGCCACATAGAACATATAATTTTTAGATAACTTATAAAATAATAGTTGAATGTTTATAAGGTTTTGTCACATTAAATTTATTTTGTGCAATTGTTTAAATTGCTAATTTTGATTGATTGCGTTAAGTAAAATGTATTACGTTTCTATGAATGGAATGCTTTTTTGAAGTGACAATGGAAATTCGCGTTTGATGTTTAAATCAACTGTATGACTAATTTACTATTATTAATCTGAAGACAAACAAAACGATAACGTCATTAAAAAGGACTTTAGATGAGGCATGAAACGCTTTTAGTAGTAATTTATGGTCATTATTATACAGTGATTTTTTAACGTACTGTTTGAAATCGAACCGATTGCAATATAGGTGCTGCTGTACGATTTCCTTACTCTTTTTTTTAATGAGAATAATTTAAAGTTAACTACAAGAAACTAACTTCGATATCTGAAAATCCTGAGTAACTTATCGGATCGGAATAAAATTTAAATGGGATAAACTGGAAATAAAACGATCGATTTCAAATAACAATTTGAAACGTGTCCTATTAACAGGGCGATGGTTTTCTTAATTAAAAATAAATAAATGAAATTTAATCTCAAGAGCTAAGTAATGAATAATCATTAATATTAATTTAATTGACATTAGATATATGTTTGAATTGGGTAGGTTGACGTACATAATAATTTAACGAATTGTTATTAACACTAAGATATTATAAAACGATAATGTGTCTATTTATTATCAACAATCAATGTTATCTTTTCAAGTGCTGATCGTGGATACGCAACGGGCGATAGTAGCCTTATATATTATTTAAGTAATTCACTATGATAATTATATGAGGTGGTGTTATTTCCTGCCTTGTAAGAAATGAAAGAAATACATAAGCTTCTTTGATCCTCTACTATCTTTACGTTTTAATGAACTGTCTCAGTCCTGCAAAAGTCTAGAAACCCCAATTATCTAGTATGTTATGTTAGACGCCCATCACGCACAGATAGATAGTAAGTAGTTTTAATCAAGTAAGGTGACGTGTTCTAATATCACATTTAAATCAAGATAAAATAATGTAATTGAAAAAAATACTAAGCAATCGAGTGACTGTGTAATACGTACATCTACTTCACTAAATGCGCTTCCTCGAAAATGATCAGACCAAAGTGTTTTGATGATAATTTGAGTCACAATGAGTTATTTTTAGTTTTACAAAAACAAATAAACGTAATACGAACGTCTATTGTGAAATCAATACGCAGTTGCGTGTCACTTTGATAATATATAAACTTTTCTATAATCACTACATTTGACCATTGTCGGACGAGCGCCGCGCCGCATAAATGCGTTCTGCGTAGACCATCAATTTGGTCGAGGTACTCATATATTGGTTTAGCCGCTAAACGCTAAAGTTTAGCGGCTGGCCATTTCAAATTACTATCGCGACGTTCAGTAGGTCTGTACGGTTCACATCAAGCTGCCTTTCCTATCCATAAATCAAAACACCTTAACTAGAAGGTTCAGAAAGCATGCTGCCTAGATAGTAGCATATATCAAGAATAATAAAAAACGAACCCTTACGTGTTAGTCAAACGAACAACTAAAAAAATATAAAAATATTACTATCTGAATAGATGTCACGCGACCAAAGATTATTTAAGAGATAAATTATGAAACGACTTTTGAAAACCGCGGACAATGTGCCGAGCGCTTATCATAGACAATTTTGTGTTTAACTTATCGGCAGGATATAGTATGGTGCTCGTTTTGTTCGTCAGTTACATGTAATATTTAACTAGGATCTATTTTAAATTGTGTTCTAATTTTTTAAAGGTTTTTTTGAAATCACTCAGATACACCGATATAAATTGTGTATTTTCGTGAGCATGTCATAGGCTAAAGTTTTATTCGCTATAAAATTAAGCATGTGAAAAACTGAAAAACAGTACCACATCGTGAAAAGCCAAATAGGTATTGAGTACACGACCATTAAGCTCGAAGTCCAATCTAAAAAATTCTTAGTTTGTTATTATACCAAAGTTCAACGCATAGAAATGAATTTATAAAAAAATTATGCCTTTATCCCGCTCACGACTAATTTGTTAAATTGGTAAGATGGGAATAAAATCTAGATGGGGTCCTGTTTTAGTAACTTATTACTAGACGGATGAGTGGTAATTACTGGGATACGAAAGATAGTTTATCCAAAGTATTTAAATACGAAATGCCATGATCTCTGTCTACCCCTCTGGGTTAGACAGAGATTGAGCGACGTGAGCTCATATTTGTTTTATTTTATTGATGTTGCATATCGCCAGAACCGGACAATCCATGTCCCGGATGTTCAGACGGTTTCAAGAGACCGATTCCTACTCTGGAAAGTTAAAAATCAGGCAGTGCACCCCACTTTTGATAGAGATGACCGTTTTATCTATAAGTTTCATAAATCACCACCTGACTGATGTTGCTGTTAGAAGTGACAAAAAAGTCAATTGGCACGTGGAGTAAACTTACCACAACCCTTCGTGAAGCGCTTACTTACTTGTCGATTGGATTATCAAACAAAACTATTATATGCTAGCTGTTCCCGCGATTTCGTCCGCGTTGAATAAAAATGTGTTTGTATTGCAAAAAAATAATAAAAATATTTCTATTTAGTTGCTACAACCATGTGCAATATCATCTACGGGCGACGAATGATTTTATTCACAATTCCGTTTTATTAACAATTATTTAGTTGATTTTGTTGAACCTTGGTTCTTTTGTTCAAATTCAATTAGTCTTAGTTTTTTCTTATAACACCAGTAAAAATTCTATCAGTTCCAGAGAGAGATTAGCCAGAACAGACAGACGAACAACATTTTTGTCCCTATACCTGCCCCGTTCCCACTATATATGCGATCGGTACAACCGGTTTTGTTGTATGTTGGAGTCAAGGCAACGTAAAGCAAACGCCGGCATGTTATTGAAGCGACTGTATTTTTAAGGACTCAGTTACACTTAAAGTAATCGCCGGCGGGTTGTTGTTGCGACTGAATTGCGCGCGCGGGCCAGTGTTACCAACTCCCGAAAATATTTGGCCCTAAACTTCGAGTCAGAAACCCTTAAAAACCCCAAAAAAAATATATATTAAAAAATTAGGAATAATACATAGGGCCAAGATTTTTACCCTAATTTCGAAATGAATAAATAATTTCTAAATTTGGTGCGAAAACCCTTAAATTGGGAACCCTGGCGAGGGTGAGCGACGGTTGAAAGCGCCGCCCGCACGTCTCCCTGCAGACGGTTGTGTTGAGTCCCAACAACTCCCAAGTCGATCTAACCGTAATTTCAATCGCCACTCGCTTCTTAATCATGTCACCTTTCACGCAATCCGTCCATTTCTTAAGCCAGCGCCTACAGACATACTCCTCCATACTCAGGACTAAATCTTCACTTGTAGTTTTTATTTCGATGTTTATATTATGAGGACGAAGGCGTGATGAATTCTGAGAATAATTATTATTAGATTGTGTATCGTCGTATCTTCATTAAGTTGTTTACGAATGTTGATTTGTTTTTTTGTAACGTTTGCCTTGTTTAAATTGCTGGAAATCGCATATGGAATAAATACAAAAACAGTACGTGCGTTTAATCAAAACAATTTCTTATATTGTCACCGTACCTCCGCCAAACACTTGTTTACAGTCATCACATCTGGCTTTAATCTTATACAGACGAAGACTTAGGCAATGCGTGCGTAATTACCTTTTTCGGGTTATCTTAGAGTAAGTTCGGTCAACTTTCTGATGAATTGACAATTTGTATTAAATACTTTATCTTAAATACGCTCCGTATTAGGGTAAATGCACGTTCAAAAATAACCGGCAAAGGATTGGAACAAGTTACCAAGTCAGTGTTTGCGTCTAATGATGAACCTCAGGTGGAATTTGAGGTCTCGCACTAGTTTATTCGTTTAAAAAAACCGAGAAGCATAATCAAAATCGTACCATATCCGATAACCGTAACGCGATCTAGAAAAACGGGTATTCTACAGTATGAGATAATAACAGCTGAAGATAAATAATGTAATGATTTTGTTTTTGATAATTAGTTCGAAAGTGTTGCGCATCCGTTCATTAATCCCAATTTAACCAGCGTTGTGCGCGTGCGCAGATCTTATTGTGCGGCACTTCAGATGCTGTTTAAAATTAGAACTTTACGTGCCATCTCTGTTTATTTGTGTCCGATGCAAACAAAGAAAAATTTACCACTTGCATTTTATTTTTAAAATGCACTTATGGTACGACAGTGAACACTGTTTTAAATAAATTGATTAATAAAAATGGCTTTATTTTGGGAAAATCAGGTTCGGTAGAAATTTTTAC
>JWHW01025813.1:77369-90783 GCA_000931545.1 Papilio glaucus | reverse complement strand
TAAATATTTGGTGGTTTTAGTACTAATACCAAAGCAACTTATCCTATGTTGACTAAAATTAAAACAAATTTCTAACAGATTAACATTAACTTTATATTTTATATTAATATTATTACAATGTTCAAATAATGTAACATTTATCGAACATTTAAGGTTAAGTTTGTTGACTTCTTGACTAGGTTCTTTTACCAGATCTTTTACCAGATTCCTCGACGATCGCGTAGCAATAAAGAATATCTGATAAGTAATGAAGTTTATATGACAGTTAACTTCTTTGCCCAATTCACATATTATTCATAATGACCGCAAAAATCAATTTGATCTCGTAAAGTTTAGCCAGGTTTCGTTTCCTTAAGTCAAAGTCTTTTTGTTACGTGATCCATTTATGTTATACCTAAATATAAGTTATTAACGTATAGTACAAACACAATTTCGTTGTTCCACATATTTACATTGGCACAATATAATATCTGCAATTAATATATTTTGAATGACCGCGACGGTAGCTTAGCTCCACGGTAGGGTCGATTTCCAACCGTCAAATCCGCAAAGGGATATTAAAAGCCTTTAAGTGATGGTAACTTTTTCGTCCATGGGCACGTCCATGGTGTGCTGTATGGCGTCCTCCTCGTCGTCGGCGAGCGCGAGGTGGCGCTCTACTTGCGGCGCCACGCAGTCGATCGCCCCGCTCCGCAGTAGCGCCTTGACCACGCGCCGCCGCAGCACCACCAGCACTAAGAAGATCAGCGGCCCTTGTAGCACGTTCACAAAGTCCAATATAACCCTGCAGCAACGAAACCGTAAAATTAAGCTATCTCTCTTTTCTTTCATAAACTCTTTAAATTAGTCGTGCAGTTGTGTTGTCGTGGCGTCAAGAGACCGAATGTTGTGTTGACACGTGGGACGCCTAAGTCCACTATTCGTAATAATCTGGTAATAATGATCTTAACTAATATTATGAAAGCGATTTTGAGTTTGTTTGTTACGCTTTAATTTCATTCATTCAACGACTTAACCGATCATCATGTAATCTAGCATCCATATTATCAAGAGTACAGAAAATGACATTTTTTGTACCTTTCAAGACATTTTATTTATCCTGAAAATAAACTGTTTCCGAGAGAAAGATAAATACATAAAATCAAAACTTTCATTAGTCTCTCACGCATAGGTTAACTGAATGGGAATGCCTTTGTCATAAAGTTTGTCTACATAAATAAACCAGAATGCTGTGAGTGGGATAGAGACAGGTATACGCCTGTGTTTTCTTAAAAATTGGATATGTTCTAGAACAAAGGAAATGTGGTCCCAGATGAACCCAAATCAACCTGAGTGGTGATCATACCATATATATTATTGTGTGATCCCATAGTCAACAAGCATATCCTGGTATGAAAGTGTTAAAAACAGATAGTGTGTCGAAAAGTGTTGTTTAAGCTCTTTAAAGTACCTAAATGTATTTTAATACAGCTTAAAGTAATGTATCGAGCATAAAACTTAAGCATGGCAACGCATCAAATATTTTGCATACAATGCCTTAAGAAAGTCGGTTTGCTATTTATAGTCGGCCTTTGCGCCGGAGGCAAGATAACGCGCCGATAACCGTTATCGAGACATGCTGACGTCATTCTAGTGAGCACTTACCATTGTACAATGTACCAAAATAAGCACTGAGACCTAGGGGCAATATTTTTTACTTTTAAGACATGTCTATTTAAATTGTATGTCTGAGTAAATTTTTTGTTACAATGCAATCACAATATAAGGTAGTATTAAACTACTCGGGAAGACTGAGACATCGTTATCTTTTTTTTACAGCTCATTAGATATTAACTATGATTGCGTACGTCTGTAGCTATACACTGGAAACCGGCCAAACATAAGATTTATGATAAAAAAAAAACAAAGTAAAATCCTTGACTTTGAATCGAATGAATTAAGAATAAAATTGAACACCAAAATACTTACCAAATAATACTTTTATCCATGACGGAACTTATCATCTCAAAAATCCACGGAACTCCCATTATAATAAACAGCCTGACGGTCATCATGAACCTGAAACACGGAAAATTAATTTTAAATTGTTTATAATAGCTGCTAATTGTGTATGGGATCGACTAATGATCAAATCAGCATTCAGACCACACCAGGCAGATTGTAACAATGTATGTGTATTGTGCGATTGTCACTTTCTATTATTGTTCTAGCTATGTAATATGCACAGAGTGCGAAATTGTTACCCGATTGTTAGCTTCTTCGGGTCAATGAACTCCACGCCAACAGTATTGTATAAGAGAATAATGATGAGGACTGGCAGAATAAATAAATCGCTTTGATAAGGAGGTTTTCATGCAATTTGTAAAACCAATTGTCAAGTTTTGGTTTTTCGTATGTAACTATAGAAAAATATTCTTAGAATATAGTAACACAGGCACTCATGCATTGTGACAAACATAAGGAATGGCGACGAAATTTAAAACTCAAAACGGGCAGGAAGGCGCGACAACAGTTCAAAAAAAATCAAGAAAAATAAACCCTTGTTCTTAACAATAAAATTCAAAATAAATGAAATAAAGTTGGTCGAAACAGTTCCAAATTTAAATAAGCATGTCGCTGACGCAAACCTATAAGATCTTCCCTACCAAATATCGTTTAACGCAGTTAAAGAATTATTCAATTCAGAAAACTGAAGTAGTCTCGGAAATGTCGAGAAAAGCTGAATGTGCGGTTTTCACTATTCATATAATTGGTATATCTCACTTCCATCTTTATAGTGTTACAAATGAATGAAAATTGAGGCAAAAATAAATTGATCATTGCATATCATATTTTTTTGTTTCAAATCGTTTCTATAGTTAAATATTCTAAACGTTACGTAAGTAATAGTTCAATTATCGGTTACTAAGATCTTGTGTTACGTCATGTCTGTTCTCATAGTTGACTTTACAATTTGCATTTTAACGATACATTTGACAAGCTATAAATAAATAATGACGAATAAGGTGCGGTGTCAATGTAATCGGAGATGAATGCAGAGGTAATCACAATAAGTTTCTAATGTGTCTGTCTATGTATATATCTTCTTATATATTATATTTATGCATGTGTATTGTGATGTATAAAAGTTCACATAAATTAAATTAAGTATTATGGGAGATACAATTATTTTTTAGAAGACTAGGATACTCTTTGTTAATGTATGAATGTAAATACCTTTTTACGTAATAACACGTGTTTGAACGTTTGTTTATCCAACACGCCCCTCATAGGTCAATATCATTCTTATCGGAACGATTTTAACTTTTTAAATGTTCAATTAAAAATAATATATTTACGTGTTTCATTAGTACTATGGCTATCAGGGGTACAAAGGCAAGAAGAATAAAAAACAAGCTATCTTTGATACTAAATATTTTCTGGTTTTAAATTTAGTTTCAAAGTATCAATGCTGCTCTGTAAATCACATTTTCGAAAATCACCAACCAGTTTTGATTATGAAAGAAGACCAAGAACCAAGAGAAAGAAAGCTTCTGTATACTGACTTGTATTTGAGCGCCTTGAGGTGGCTGGAGGCGAAGCGGTGCCGCCACAGCAGCACCGACGTGTAGATGAAGATGCAGATGTTGGCCGAGATGAGGATCGTCATCACGCTGTACATGTAGTACCATTGTTGTTTCTTATCTGAAAAAAAAATGGTGGTAATATACTTTTTGTCTACCAACTGCTTATGCTTGTAAAATTTTAATCGATGTTAATTGTACATGTGGTGCCATGATTATAAAAAGGCGAATATGTCTCACAAAAGAGGAAGCAAAATGTCTACGTGCCAATGCGTGTAGATAACGCGTCATGTAATAACCAGTCCACTAATAATAGTATGAAGTAATAGTCTTCTAAACGAAGGATGTGGTTACATCATGTACCATTCTTAGCCTTTTTTAATACTAATAATACGTCCTTTTTTAATAATTGGCTTATCCGATACATTGAATGATAGGATTAATAATAGCATTGTAAGGGAAAAGTGTGGCTTAAAAGTGGTGGTTCGTTGGTTCGGGCAAGTTGAAAGGATGAATGAAAAGAGAATAACGAAACAAATTTATGTTGCAAAATTGAGTGAAAATTTTGGTAGGGGACGCCCTAGGAGAACTTATGTTGATCAGATTAGTGGCTTACTAAAAAAGGGCGATATAAGGAGCATCCATAACCGACGAGCAAATGTAAATATATGAAAAAATGTATGAATGTAAAAGAAGCGGGAGAGTGTGCCAGGATCGCGCCAAATGGAAATTCATGATCTCTACCTATCCCACCGGGTTACGGTCGTGAACGCATATTTATCTGTCTGAATTCTGGTTCTAAACGATTTTTTACTATTTTATTAAATTCTACATTGATCAGAAGACATGTTGACATCATTAGACATACCGAAAAACCAGCAATGGTTCAATCCAATTCCGGGCTTCATATGTTTTCCGGGAAGGAAATTAACGATGGCCATGGCAATAGTTATCGCAGCACTGGCCCCCCAAGCGTACAGCGCGTACCACGCGAACTCCTTCCATCCATAGTCTACTGTCATAGGCCGTCTGAAACATCAAACAGAAAATTAAATCAACAGTTTTCATGAATGTTAATAACGCTATATGTACTAGATTTATACGTTATTTTAAATATTGCCAAAAATTTATCTGTATACCAGCTTTAAATTGAAATGCTGGACAAATGCATATCCTATCCAGTTAGCACTCCGTCATTCGTGGTAAATCCATACAATCTGTAGCAGGAAAAGTTTACGACTTGACTTATTAAATATTGTCATTAATTAATATGAATGAATTTAATAACTTTAAATGATCATCAACGTATAATTGTAAATATATGTTAATATTGTTCATACCTCATACTGCGTAGTATCTGTATCGATATAGCATTGGTCCAGAAGAAACTTGCAATCAAGAAGAAGTACGTGAGAAAACCTGAAACAGTTTAACATTGTATTGGCGTCCAAACATTGTAGTTACAAAGAATTAGCGTACGTATTCTTACGTTCGAGATGTGCGCATGTGGGCCATAAACTGGACTAAGGGAGTGTCAAATGCGAGATTCTACGATAGCAATCTTTTGCAGACCCTCAAGGTAATAATGAATAATATGGTATAGTAATAATGAATAAAATGGTATGGTAGTAATTAATAATATGGCCACGTGTTAAGGCACAAGAGACATGAACTCCTTGAACCCATCACAATGGGAAAAGTTTCTGGTAAAAGGAATATCCATCGTAGAAAAAAAAAACATTAACCAATAGTAGGGAGTGGGCCGGAATCGCGAGTGCCGCCCAACTGTTCCGCCTCGCAAAGGACACAATAAAATATGGTGAACTGACTGCAATGCCCCGCTTGTCGGAGAGGCTTAAGAAGTAGCGTACTTATGTTTACATACCTCGAGTAGCGCAGAGGTTCATGTCGGAATATGAACTTATGAGATTCATGATCGCCAAACAGAGCAAACCCAAAGCCAGGGCGACACAGAAGCTTATGATACTCTTCCCGTTCAAGTCTCTGAAATGACAATTAAGGGAAATTAACAAAAAGATGATGGATTTTCTGGAAAAAGTTTGCTTAACTGATATCTGCTGGACTTTGATTGATATTGTCGATTGACTCGATTACTTAATAAACATAGGAATCTTACCGAACCTCAGGGAGCGCAATGTAGATAACTGCTGTCAGAGCAAGGAAAATGACCGAGACGATCATGCAGTATGACAAAACGCTTTGATCCACTATCGGTTCTTCCTCTTCGTCTCCGCAAATGATCGCCGCCCTTCTAGCCTTCAGCAAGGAAGACGATTTCGTGCTTAGTGTATAATTTGCAATGCAAAATCTGGAAAATAAAAATCATAAATTTTGTTCAGTCATCGCTACGCTTCAACATCCACTTTAAATTATTCGGGTTACCAACATTGCTAGGTGTGCTCTGAGACCAATGTAATGGACTTCTTCTTTGGCCTTTCGCCCACGAAAATAAAATAAGGGTTTTACGGTTAACGCTCCCTATGTGTGTATTTTAAGCATTGCGGTATTGTATACTGGCAATAGGGAATTTGTTAGTGTTAATATAGGTTTTTATTTATTTTAAAAGTTTTGTTTTGTAAGTATATAGATAAAATAATGTAAACACTTTGTTCGGTCTTTGGCATCATACTTATTAATTTATCTTAATTATTTAGGACTACTGTCATTTGGGTATTTTTCTAAATGATGATAATTTGCTCTTATCAGCTTTGACGTGAGTTTTTGTCGCTTTATAAATAAACAAAAAATAGACGGCGGACCCGAACGGTGAATCCCGGATGGTGCCGCCAAAACGTTCACCAAGCACTGTGTCGCAATGAATTTCATCGGTGGGAGATTTTTTTATTCATATTATGATGTCCTTTTTTATACAATTCCAACAGGTGCCTTTTATTGTTCCCTGTAGATATTTGTATGTATTATGTAAGTAATCTTGATGATTAATTTTCAATCCAATCTTGCGCGGTATTGCGTTTGCATTCGTAACACCCAAACTTGGTCGTATGCAAGCCACACTCGAAATCTGTAAATTCGCAAACTATAGTTATTTTCTAACCGGGACGCAGTAATCTATACGCATAACTAGACTTGCTAAACCGAAGTGCCAATGATACTCTGCATATTGTTCGTAAAGCGGATGTTCGATCGGGCAAAATGGTGTTGGATTGGCAACTATATATCAGGCGGCGTTCCGTATAATCCGTTCCAATAATAGTGGAAAACTTCGTCAGATCGGCAAAAGACGATTTTTGAAGATTAATGTAATTTCTGTTGCCTATTGATAGAATTTACATAGGTAAACTTTGAAAGGAAAAACTATTAAAACTTCTGTTAATGGTAAATTTGTGTAAGATAATACGCTGAGCCCGCGGTTTCACTGGCCGTGCAATGTGTAAGAACCCGCTGCCTTATCAGCTATTGATTGTTTTATGTCAAAATAATTCATATTACGTAACTCATCGCTTACTTTTTGTTCGCTGATCGTAAATATACACATTTTGCACGCGAAACTGTCAAATAGCCATCAAGTAGCAATCGATTAGCAATTGGAATGAAGGTCAAACAGATGTTTCTAACTTTGTTTGAGTACATTGAAACTAAACCTATGTGTGGCATCTATTTTAATGGTTTAAGGTGCTATTTTAAATTGCAAAACCAAAGAATATACGTAAATACTCTCAGCCGAGGGTTCAAACTTTCAATAGAATTTCCTTGGATTTTGAACTCGCAACTTAAAAAATTATGTGTGGGTTAAGTAGACGACTTTTAATTAAGTTTTTAAGTATAAACATTCGGATAAGAAATAAATTATAATTTAACCCTTTTTCAATAGATATAAAAATATGGCAGAGTTTTGAATGATCAATTTGAGGTACTCCTGAAGTGATAGCCTCTGTATCAATACTTCTTTTCTTCATTACTTAATTTTTTATTAAAAAATTGTTTTAAATTTGATAATACTGGACAGATATAAAACACAAGAGCAAGGCTAGACTAAGAGTATTAAAAAAATAGAAAAAAATAACAATAACTAAAGAGAAACGTTCATAGAGTGATATACAATCGATCTACAATCAATGAAAAGGTAATCGCAAGTTTGACGTTTCTATCGCTTGCTGATGGCTCCCGCATCGCTGTCAGAAATCATAGGTAATACGACGACGTCGTGTATCCCTTTGTTCTTTACTAAGATAATGCACGTATTAATTCACTAATTGTTCGACAGAGGCAGCACTATCGTTGTTATGCTTTCGCTTGGTTATTGCTGATACATAATACGAATTTGCGATTATTGAGCAAAAATTTCGATTTTATCGCTATTGCCTTTGCATTTGCTTTTTACGTAATAAGCCTACCGAGAAGTGTTCATATATCAGTCGGTTTCTTCTTTTATATGTACATAGATTTATATCAGTCGTTGAGAGATTTATGTTATACTGCTTTGTTAGTATTGTATTATTTTATTTTTACACTCGACGTTTTTGTGCCTTGAATTTTGTAGTCAGGAGCGATTTATAGCCAGCGCAATTTTTAACAGCGATGACGTATCGCGCGCGTATTCTTGAAAGTACTTTTTTACTTTTATCATCTGTTATATTTATGAATTGTTAGATTGAGCGAAAACGTGTATAGTTCATGAAAATTACAAAGATGGTAAAGTTAGCATAACTACT
Source organism: Papilio glaucus (assembly GCA_000931545.1). NCBI lineage: Eukaryota > Metazoa > Arthropoda > Insecta > Lepidoptera > Papilionidae > Papilio > Papilio glaucus. The sequence continues at coordinate 82,526 of JWHW01025813.1, read as the reverse complement.
GACAATTAAAATATGTTATTATTGTCTGGTTTTCAGGATTTTATCCTTAATAATAAGTGTGTTAAAATATGTCTCACGAAAGTTTAAATAACTTCCTACAGGAGGCGTACAACTTAATCGTACTGTATAGATTCTTTTTCATAAGTTATATTTACTTTTTCCTGTTTACGTTATTGAGCATAATTTGACAAGAGATCAAGGGAAGAACATCTCTTATATCATATATCTATTGTTGTGGTAATAACTTTAAATAAAATAAATAAATATGCGCTCACGCCCGAAACCCAGAGGGGTAGGCAGAGACCATGGTTTTCCATTTGGCGCGTTCCTGGCACACCTCTCTCGCTTCTTCTGCATTCATACATCTGCATACATTCTCGTCGGTTATGGGTGCTCCTTATGTTGCTCTTTTTAGTAAACCGCTGATCTGATCGATCTAAATTTTCCTGATGCGTCCGCTATCAATACTGCCACTGACTTTTAGACTATAAATTTGTTTCGTTATTCTCTTTTCATTCATCTTTTCAACATGCCCGAACGCCTACCTTACCTCACCAAAGCATACCTTTCTCAATTCTAGTAACAACATCCACTTTTAAGCCACACTTTTCCCTTATACTATTTTTAATCCTATCATTCAATGTCACGCCTAACATACTTCTTATGGATCGGATCTCAACGGCATTAACTCTACTAGCATGCTTTTCCTGCCAAACCCAGCTCTCACTTCCACACATTAATGTGGAGACTAGTATAGCATTCTGTATAACCAGACGAGCCTTCATAGACACATCCTGACTCCTTACTATATACTATAGCCCCGTTCATTTTATTTCCCGCATTCACTCGTCGTTCAAAATCTTTAATGTAGGCATATTAAAGATATGACATCTTTAAACATGCGCCTCAAATCCACAATCTTTGTCTTTCAAGGCATTCAAACCAAATCATCCATAAAGAGATTGAACAGCCAGGGGGTGCTACACAGCCCTGTCTTACACCTTTATTGATGCTAAAAATCAGTCTGAGTAACCCCCGTTAAACCTAACACAAGCAGTAGAATGTTTAAGAAGAGACTTTAATGCTTGTATGAGATCACTATTCAATCCAAACTCAACTAACGTTGACCACAGATCAGCACTGTTAACTTTATCATAGGCCTTTTCTAAGTCTACGTAGGCGCAGAATTTTATTAGGTTTACAGCCAAAAACTTTTCTGTGATCATACGTACCGAAATGATCTGATCCTTGCAACCCATTCCTTTTCTAAAACCTGCTTGCACATCCCACATTCTTTCTTCTGTTTCTTTCAATTAGTACTTTAAGCAAGTTTTCCCACAATGCTGAGAAGGCTGATTCCTCGGTAATTTTTACAATCATGCCGTGAACCTTATCCTTTATAGAAAGGGACGATAACATCTTTTCGCAAATCTTCTGGTACTAGCCATGTCTCCAACATATATTGAAAAAGACCCACAGCAGGCTTGCAACTAAAGCTTCTCCAGCTCTCAGCATTTCAAGGGAAATCCTGTCATACCCGGTTGCTTTACCCAATTTCATTCTATTAGACTAATACGGTCGTGAACTGTAGGTGAATAGGATAAAGTTGACCGCAAATTAAAACGTAAAACTTATAGCTAATATAAAACCCTTACGTATCAGGCTCCATTTCAGCTTGATTGTTAGGTAGACTAACAACTAAATAGCCCTCATCGTTCACCGTAAAAGTATATGTGTCGTCTTCAAATAACAACGCACTGTTTACACACGTAACTTTCAGTGAAGAATTAGTCATCGATACAGGATCCCAGCACATGTTAGTTCTGTTGGTGCCCTTATAGGTAAACTGCCCTGGTTTACAACAAAACTCGTCTTGAGATTCTACACAAGTTGCACTCAGAATAATTACAATCCAAATCATAAAGCCTGACAATTTGTTCATTTTTACTGGTTCGTTATAAATCATTATAAATAATGTTTATTCTATAATGTATTAAAAATATAACTTAAATTCCTACGTAATTTAAACAAATTGCCTGCAAGTAATACCGGCGCGCACACACTTCCTTGCTTTGGCTAACACTACCAACATTTCTGATACTATGCGGTACCGTAAATTTAGTGTTGTCAACCTCATGCTACTTTATTTCCTTACAATATTATTTAACCACTTAAATCATACTCTTAAATGCAATTGTAAATTGTGGTTAACTTTCGTCAATATTTTGTGACATTCAATTGTGCTTATAAATATTATTAAAAAAAGAAAAAAAATATTGAGTATACTCAATATTTTTTTCTCTTCCGCCAAACAAATATTATACAATATCAATAGTAATAAGTAACCAAAAATATTATACACCAAAAATATTATATATTATCAATAGTAATAAGTAACCAAAATATAATACCAGACACTGTGTTGTTTATGTCTCTGACCGATTGTAAAGGCAGGAACGAACTTGGCAAATTCTAAACGGTCGGCACATTCTCAGTTGAACGAATCATTGACAATGTAACATTTCATTTCCAGTCACTTTCTAATGGGGCGACGTACGGTACCCATATTGTGAATATGATAAAAAAGTCGTTCGACAAAACGAAACGTCCGTGTTGATTGTTCGAATCTCGTACCTTGCGCCACTTCTTTTCTTTTGCTGGCAAGCTGTTCCTAAACGTAGACGTGATTTGCACTCATCGCCAGTGTTGCATTTGTGTGCGTTTAGCTTATTCGTATGCAGTATTTCGCAACATATAGGCAGTATCCCAAAACCAGGAATATGCTAAACGTATTTCAAAAAAATACTTTCTTTTTCTTTAATAGTACTTATTTTTTTAGCTTATTTGAACCAAATATGGTTCAAATAAGCTAAAAAAATAAGTACTTAATTAAATATAAAAGAGTTTTTTTTATTAAAACAATACAAATTGACAACACTAAACACATACAAGCGTAGCATTGTTTTATTTACGATTTTTTATTTCTTTGTGCAAAAATATTTGAGTAAATTTTATTTACTTGTGAAATATAACATCAGTACACTTTATTTCTTGTTACACAGATTTCACAGCACACACTGTCTTTTTTTTAATTAAATAAAAACACTGACTTGTACGTAACTGCGTCTGGAAACGGAATTTTACGAAGTCGCAAATTTGTTCACTGCAATTTTCTGCAAGTTATACGAAATATTTGATAAGTATGACTTATCTTCGAGTTTCAATTTAAGTGAATGTATGCATACTGTCTGTCGCTGTTGTGTCTGTTTATACAATATGGTTACAACTTTTAACTTGAAGAATTGATATTGCCTTGTTGTCATCACAAAATACAGTTTCCTTTGGCAATCCTGTTTTTCATCTATGAATCTATTATTACCTATAATAACCGGTTACCTGGAACCGTTAAAAACCCGATGCTATTGATAACGATACATTGTTATTTTTCGTAAAAAATGGTTTGATTAAAAAAAATGATTAAAGTCATAAATATAATAAAATAAATTTTCTTTTAAGCAGTAAAAAGAAATATAAGAATTTTAATTATCATTTTCATTAAATATCAATTATCATGTTTTGTTCGATATTTTGGGTCTAGTCTGTATAGGAGTTAACACTATAATAAATATACACTTTTAATTACATATACACAGCCAACTTCATACTAACAGATTGTTTCATGACTAACTTCAGGCTTTCGGATTGACCTGAAACACTGTGCGCGCGCAACTCTCAATTTTACAACTTACTAAACGCGCCAAAATAAGTAATATTTCATTATCTATTTATAAATTTATAGCAACAAGAAATTTTATAAATTTAATTTAGGTAACAAATGTGTTGTAAAAAAGACTTGTATTTATTTGGAATGATACAACTGGTAAATGGATTTATCCAATAAATTAATTATATTTTAGCATTTAATAACCATGTCTTCTAACAATCTTTTCTATTAAAAATCGCCTGTTTAGTTTATTCCCTAAATTGTGTTACAATACTACGCGCTGGCAACATTAAGACAGACTACAAGACTGTACACAGATGTCGTGCTTATTTATTCATGCAGGTAAAAATACAAACTTCACTTGTTTTGAAAGTTGTTGTATTATACAAATAGTACACTGATTCAAACTATCAACTACGATTGGTTTAAACTTTCATAACAATAGTCCTTAATACCCAGTTTCAACATTTCAATACGCGACATTCCGTTTTTGGGCTATCACTCACCTTTTCTATTGTACTAGAGAAACTAATACAGTTACAGTATTTCATTTATTTGCAGCATTAATAATTACTGTTTATACTCTACCGAGATTATTATTAGTACTTAGTTAAAACAAGGAATTTTGAAAAGTAAACCTATGCTAGTTCGAAGACTTGTTTTATCGACTCAGAGGCAATACAAAGAGCTCAAGACACTATAATATATCAAGACTGAACACCATGTGTTCTTTGACAAGTAACTTATACTTCTATGGAATTTGAATCAAAACTATGTGACAATAAAATCATTGTAAGCCGTACCAATGACCCGTTTGGTATACGGGACCAATATTCCAATAACTGGTTTTGTTTGGCTGACCGGGAGATATTTAAATTCTAATGAATAAAACGTTGTACCGGACTCGGTATATAATTGGTGCGTAGCTAGTGTAAACATCTGCTTTATATTCGCAACATATGAAATTAATACTTAATTAATGTTGTGGTGTTCTTTTAGATTTGGTAATTCAAATATTTAAAATCCTAATTTTACTACCTACCTACCTAAGGTACCTATACCTATAGTTCTTTTTACACTTTTAATTGTTTAACGTCAATTATTTATATGTTCGATGTTTTAACACTTACGCTTTTCACCACTAGAGGTAAGCTTTGATTGAGTAAAGGCATAAGTTTGATAACGATATTGAGTTTCCGTTTTTAAAGGACCCCGTATGCCAGTGAATCTCCTTCAATGTGTTGAGCTTGTATTTAAAAACGCCGCATTGTCAATGATACGTTTACCATTTAACATATTTACTTTATTACTATTAACTACTAATCATCACTACAACTCTTTTTTAAATATGTGAAGAACAAGCGTCGACTGCTTGCATTGCCATGATTTTATCGTAAATATTAGGTCCTTACATATGAAATTGGCGTTTTTCG
>JWHW01025813.1:62983-77262 GCA_000931545.1 Papilio glaucus | reverse complement strand
CCCGCTTCGAGATCAGTGACGAGACCGGGGACCCGATGACGGACCGCGATATGACTCTGCAGCACTACTCTAGGATCACCTCTCTACAGGTAGGTGTTTAGTCAGTCACTACTTGAAACTTTTTCAAACTTTTATTAACATAAGACATCATCGTTGTCACATATAAAAACTATTAATAGGTATATAAATCTTCTTCTACCTGCCTTTTTCCCAATTTTTATGTCAGGTCGGCGCAGTACGACTGTGTGAATACTGTAATAGGTTTGGCGGCTCATAGTTTTTTCCGCGAATGTTAGTGGAAATATCGAAATAATTTACAGATATTTATTTTAACCATTCCCAACCTAGCTTAAATTTGGTTGGAAATGGTTCAATAGTGGACAATAGTCGAACGGTGGATTCAGACCTACAACCATGTTGTGCATGTTTCACAATCGGTGCCCTTAAACATTAGGCTATATATAGGCTAATAATAACTAATAATTGAGTATATGATTATTACAAATAATTCCAAATTGAAAGTATCAACTGGTGCTAACAACAATGACAACATTTGCTATTTCGTTCACCATTTGCCGTAGCACTGTTTATGTTTGAGGGCTGAAACACTAAAAGGCACTTTAACCGGTAATTCATTTTGTGTTTCAATTTCTTCGAACACAATGTAATGTTATAGATAAATCGTTTTATTTTATCTTATTTTATTAATGTTGTTGACAGAAAGCAGCATTTTCAAAATTTCCCGACTTGCGTCTCTTCTCATTAGCCAATGTTGCCAGCGTAGACACACGTGAATCCCTACAAAAACATTTCGGCAACCTTAGGTAAGTCGGATTTTTTATTTAGGAATCCTATAGAAATTTTATAAAATGTTTAATAAGAAAGAAAGAAATAAAAGAAAAAAAATACACATATCACAGACTTACAAGAACAATAATTAGAAAAAAGTGTGACAAAAGGTAGACAGCTCAGCGTATGCGGGGATGGACTAAACCGTCCTTGCGCTGGTCTTTAGCTGGCTCCTTTGCACTAACCTGAATTGTTACACATATGGATGGGGTAACTGAGACAAGTATGTTATAATCTAATAAACAGTCAATTTTTATGTTTTACTCATATCGAAGTCAATATTTGCCAATGACATCGCACGTACTGTATTTACAGGCAATTTAAAACTAGCTTAATATGAGAGTGCTGTAAATATTCCTATCGACTAAGATTCCTAAAGAATGAACACTAGCCAAAGAGAAATATTTTTATATTTCGTTCAACATAATTGAACCTCCCACTCGCAAAGCATAAGTTGAATACTGACCACTAGACCTGAAGTTCGACAACCTTTATTATTTAAATAGTACTAATAATTAACTCGACTTCGATCCTGTATCGATACCCGCCAGCAGAGAGATCAATGAACGGGTTTAAACCACATGACTGTCGAGTCGACTGGACCCCTTCACTCGGCTCGGCTCGGCGATAGCGTTATCGCAGTCGCACTTTACCGTAGTTCTGGCCATGCTCGACCTTGAGGAGCGTGTGGTCTTAATTTAAAACAGATGCTACATATGTCAAAAGAAATTAAATTAATTTACATGTCTTTAAAACACTGACAGACACGGAGAAACACTGCTATCTGCTTTTAATGATAGCCTACAGTAAAGTATGCTGTAAGTATATAAAATACCTATCTGAGACCTACCAGATTCGAAAATAAATTGTTTATTATAGGCGATACGGACAGAATAACTCGTAAGATAAGCTACTAGTAATTCTGTTTGATTTATAGTTTTCTCCGATTCGAAGAACTAATTGTTAATGTACTAGATCAATTTAAAAACTTATATCGATTACAAAAATAGGCCAGGGTGCTCGGCCATATACATCCAGTAGTGTATGCATGTGTCCAGCAGCTGTCCGCACCATGGCCATCCGCGTTCTTTTTCATGCGTGAACATTTATATAATTATATGTGATGTTAATAAATATTCAATTTTAACAGCGACAAGGCGTTACGCGCCATCGCCACCTACCTGAACCTTGTGCCGCCGGAAGGCAAAGAAAATGAAGCACCTTGGCATCGCCTGGACAAAGAGTTCCTCAAAGAGCTTTTGGTAAGAATAATTAAATCTGTTCTGTTAGTGTTGTGATTAAAGTTCAAGCTTCAACTTTGTTCGTGACATATTGATATATCACTATGTATCTAATTGGCGCTACTTATCGATTACTTCTTTCGGGACATGTACTTTTTACTGTATGTGGCTCAATTCCATTGTTTCTCGTCCATCGATCATTTCTCGGTAATCATTCGTAACCAAGGAATATCAATTTTGAGATGTGATGTTTTAATTAATTAAAAATGGTTATACTCATGTCGAGGTAGTCCCGTGATAAATAAAACGGTTTCAGAAGTAAGCGAAACGGGGCGCGACCGCGTACTAATCTCACTCACCCAGATGAGGGACTAAACATGAGTTTGGCCGTTTTAAGGATACTTTTTAGTAACTATGATGTCTCACAAAAGTTTTAATAACTTTAATGTGTAAGGAACATGGGAAGATTTTATTATTGTGATGTAACTAGTATTTAAATAATGATGTTAATTACATTTCTACACTACACGTTTCCTCACTAGATCTCAAGACACGAGCGACGTATTTCACAACTGGAAGAGCTCAACTCGATGCCCCTGTACCCCACGGAAGATGTCATATGGGATGAGAATGTAGTGCCCACAGAGATATTCAGCGGCGAGAATTGCCTCGCGCTGCCCAAGCTGAATCTCCAGTTCCTCACCTTGCACGATTACTTGCTGAGGAACTTCAATTTGTTCCGACTTGAGAGTACATGTGAGTAATCTGTCCAGCTATTATTTATTTTAGGCCATTTAGTACTAGGACATCACATAAATCGCAAAGTTATAGCAAATATTTCATCACCAGTGCACTGCTTACGGTCGGTTTTTTGTTGATAGCACTTAATACTAACTAAATAAACATGTACAACGATAGACAACAGATACCTGGGACGAGAATATAATTGTTTTAACACAAGTTGTTTAGGTTTCGGTGCTAAAGGGCTTAAAGATGATGAATTTTGTGGTTATGTTTTTTAAAATAACTCTAAAAAACTTTTTTATAAAAAAATGGTTTTTATTCATTGTATTTAAAACATATAATTAGCTCACAACATAACTGTTGTGAGCTAATTTATAACTATCATATATAACTATTCATTTCTTATATTTATTTGATCTATATGTATGTGTCCTGACTAATGTGCCTCTGACTAATAAAAGTAATACAAAAACTACATTGCGAATCAACTTTTTGGACTCGGCATACTTTCCTCAGTGAAAGTATGCCGAGTGCAAACAAAAAACATATTGTTCAGTCTTAGTCACTGTCTATGCGCTTGTTTGTACTGGAATTAGTGCTGAAAATGTGCGAGCTATACGACGGAGCGAATGTTTTCATATAATAGTTTCTATTCTGTGTTATACATTAACTTTAGATGTTTTAATTTGTTAGAATTGGAAATAAGTCAACAGGTAGAAGCGATCTGTCATTCAAATTTTGTGATTTTTTTTTCACAGCAAGATGTGATTTTTATAAAGGCCTAGTTGGCTTTTAATTAACTTATTACATATTTACACCTTACCAGTCTTCGGGATGTAATTTGTTGTCTTCCGTTGTGCACACGAAACACAAAGAAGGAAACTAAAGCTCTTTGTGTTTTGTAAATTTTTCCTTCCAAGAGCACCCGAACTTATGTATACCTTGATATAGATTACATAGAATATACATATACATTAAACAGCACATGAATAGACATCTAATCTCCACAGAAATTAGGTCATCTAGGAAGCAAACTGACAGAAACATAAAACAAGATGGAGACGTCATGTGCCCAACCCACTGACGGTATGGTGTCACTCTTTGTTTCCTACATTACTCACAGTGCAGGATGTCTGTCATTAGTGTAATGAAGCGGCTCGAATCGTTGAGTGGTTGTTGGAATATTAATTATAACCTCATTTTTAATGGACCCGCAAATGCTTTGGATAAGTTATTATTGTTTCACCAGTGCCTTGAATTATTTTGTATATCTTTTTTCAAATACAATATTCGTTAAATCTATCTTTTGTTATTGTATCGATCCACGGCTATGGCATGATGAGATGGATAGCTTACACTAAAAGAAACTACGTTAAACGTTGCTGTTGATAAGAAATTTTACTGGAAGGAACCTAAATTTTAAAAGGAAATTAGACAAAGGTTTTTAAATAATCGCCATGAATGGGAAACACGCAACAATTTGAAAAACCACATGCATTTTATCTAACAAAGCATGTTAGATAAAAAATAGATTTAATAATTAAATTGAACTGCAAGATTCATACATTAAAATACATATTTTGTGTTAATATTCAATACCGAAAAACGGTTGCGGGAACAAAAAGTAACTTATAAAAGGTTTGTAAGAAACGGGATTCTTACCACGATTAGCCTTTTTGAGCTCCTGATATTTCGGCACAGTTGCATGCGCCATGGTCACGGGCTGACCAGCCCGAAAGTTTAAAGTTATATAGAAAGTAACTTGTATTCCGGTAATACATCTCAGAAAAGTCCTACAAAAGTCAGCCCAGATTTAAATTTACATTTGACAACTGTATATAGTATTAAGTTTGATATAGATGGCGTTTTATTTAAAACGATTTAGTTTGGTACAACTTGCTGTTCTATTTATTAAATCGCTTTGTCTTGTAATCACTGCTAACATCATAACTTTTGTTCCAGATGAAATCCGGCAAGACATTGAGGACGCTGTGTACCGACTAGCGCCATGGTAAACAAACTTTGCTCACTGATAGCGTCGCCTGCGTCCGCTTTATAACATAATAAAATATCTTTAACACACTTCCGAGAAAATCTTGACGTAGTAGAATGCGTCTTATAGTATCTTTATTATGTTGTTTTTTATATTGTTTGTTAAAGTATATATTTTAGTGTTTAGAAGTCGTCGTCACGTCACGTCAATATTCGACTACTGGTTACGAATTCAACGATGTCAAGGTTTTTAGATCGTGCTCGTGTTGTTTAGACTAGTCTACGTTTTAGGGTACGCTTTAAAATAAAGAAACAACGGAAAATATCGGGGCGAAGCAAAAACGTTTTGGACTTATACGTAGGTGATATATTATTAACTTCGACCTATTTCACTGTCATCATTTTTGATTATTTCATCATGGAAAAATGTAATTACGAAAATACAACCAAACAATATATCTAAGCTATTGATAGTCAACTTATAAAAGTTGTCAAAAATATAAATACTGATAAAATATGATTGTTGTAATATTATTTTCTTAGCGAGCAGAATAAAATCGATTCACTCGCGTTCGTTGAAGTTTAAGGTTTACGTTGATCGCACCTTAATTGGTACTTTATTCCAGCTCAATTCAGTTGCCTGTTTATGGTATCTTGGCCTATAATTTGTCAGCCAACTCCGAGCTTTGGCCAAAACAGGTAATGGCAACGACATTGAAAAACACATTGCTGTGTTGAGACGCATTGAAAGACACCATTGTGTAGTGGTCGCCGACCGGCCGGCCGTATGAACTTTTAAGGTTATATTACAATCGTCTATTGAGAAAATACTTTGAAAATACGTCTGGTTTTCGGTTGATGTTTCATCTTTAATCTTTTATAGTAGAAGAGAAAGTGATATTTACTTTTGCTATCCATACCCCCGTCAAATAATCTTCTACCTTTCCCATCCTTTAGAAAAGAATGGGTGTAACTAATATTCAAGTTCACAACTCTAGTCTATTAATGTAAAATATTAGTAGTAGGTATTGAATATATTAATTTTCTTCTATTCTCTATTATTGACATTGTATCTAATGTCTGAATATAGGTTTTTAAATTCAAATTCGGACTTTTACAGAAGGCTGAATTTGATGTGCAGAAATCCGAAAATGCTGATATTGATTTGTAAAATTTCGAATTCGAAATTAAAAACTCTGAAAAATCCTTAAGGGCCTTGTAGACGATCAAATTGTTTGTAAATTATTTGATTGTGTTCTTCATCTTTGATTGATAAAAATGTCTTCATAACAATGTCTTTCGCTTTATTACATTAGTCTTTGTATTGACTCTCTCCTTTTGAGAAACTCCATTTTGTCGCAATAGTTATTGCACGAGCCAATAACGCTCATACAGCAATTTTTGCGCATCGCTACTAAATATTTGTTTTATTTTTAAATTAAAATAAAATAATTATTATTTATTTTTAAAATGAATATATAACTAAATACGCGGCCTAACAATCGCAATACGGAGAATCGCGAGACAAGTAAATTGACTCTAGCGCAATTGTGAGTTTCCAGCAGCTCTTGCAACGGTCTGATTGAATTTAGTTGAACTCAATTTGTTCCCAATTTGTAAAATGTTCTATCATCGACGATAAGTTGATTGTCCCCATTTCCCCATTGATTGTCCCCTTGTCCCCATTGATTTATATACCTGCTATAGGTGATTTTAGTGTGAACAGAAAGTACCTTGCAATATCTGAACAGTGCCAACTCATCGTTTTGTTTAGAAAGTTCTCTTACTTTAGGTGAGACAAGCATTTTCAAAATTCTAATTAATATTCAATATCAAATTTAAATTTCAAATAACTAAAGGACACCTTTAAAAGATGTACTTATGATGTTAAACACAAATGTTATTCAAAATTAAGTTAAATTATATATAACACTCGATCTATAATTTCTTCCCCCCCACATTTATTTATATGTTGTCGTATCTAGGCAAGAGTAACCGCGGGGCGCAGCTAGTGTAAGAATATATTAATATCCACAGATCCAATCAATCTTATTGGCTATGAAACTTGAAATTTTTTAGGATTCTTTTTAATAGATTGCCTTACTACTTATCCAATAAAACATACAGTTTTAATTAATTTATTTCGAAATTTTATTGCATGTAATAAAAAATCAGTATAGGTTTTATTTTTGTTGTAGGGAAAATTTCTTCATGCTATATTTTTAATTTACCAGGCGGGCAGAGGACGGCAGTGTTTACTTCGGCGGTTGGGCCCGGATGGCGCACCCTATCGAGAGTTTCGCCGTGGTGGAGGTCGCCAAGCCCAACATCGGGGAGAAGGCACCGTCCCGCGTGCGAGCTGACGTCACCGTCACTCTTAGTGTAAGGAACGAAATTAAACAGGAGTGGGAGAACCTCAGGAAACACGATGTCTGCTTCTTGGTGACCGTACGACCTACGCAGGGCATAGGTATTATTTATTATTCATTTATTAAGTATTTTTACAAAGAATTTTCTGAGCAACAATGTAGCCGACATTGCTCGTAGTACGGATGTCCGATAAAGTCAATAAGGTCTAGATCAACTGTACCATTAACCCAATTCTATACGTCTCTCCTTTTTCTTAGACAGTTCGTTCCCCCATTTACATAAGTTGTGCATTAAAATATTAATCTTTATGCAAAGTTCTAGCTAAAAAATACCTTTTTGTTATTTTAAGGAACAAAGTATGACTACAGGCGTAGTATGGTCGACCAAGCGGGCATAGTATACGTGAGAGGTTGCGAAGTGGAGGGCATGCTGGATGCATCCGGGCGAGTCATTGAAGAAGGTCCGGAACCGAGACCCGAATTGGACGGAGACTCCAGAACGTTTCGTCTACTACTCGATCCTAATCAGTATAGAATGGATTTGGATCGTGCTAGCAAAGGAAAAGAGGTAATTAAACCGGCTTGCCCATATTTTATCGCTAAAATTGCATACTGATTGAATAGCTATACACTTGTATACCATTAAAATCTTAAATAATTTCTCCCTTACACCAGGATGTTTACGAAACCTTCAACATAGTCATGCGACGCAAGCCCAAAGAGAACAACTTCAAAGCAGTGCTGGAGACGATCCGAGAGCTCATGAACACGGAGTGCGTGGTGCCCGAGTGGCTACACGACATCGTGCTGGGTTACGGCGACCCCGGACAAGCGCATTACACTAGGTATGTGTACTCTTATGTTTTTAATTCTGACACAAACTTAAATTTTGTCATTTACACAGGTGTGTCATTATAAATGGGTAATCTTTTACCTGTGGATGAAAGGCATCAGGACCGATCATATTCTATTTTATTATATGTATGTCATAACTAACAATATATTCAATGAATTTTTATATAAGCGTCGTTTTTCGTTTTTGGTTTTAGGATGCCAAATGAAATCCCGACTTTGGACTTCAACGATACATTCCTCGACATGGACCATTTGCGGAGCAGCTTCCCCGATCACGAGATCAAGGTGCAAGTGGACGACCCAAGGAAACTCGTCAGGCCTTTCAAGTATGTACCTTATATTCCAGAATAACATGACCCCTGCGAATAGGCTTCATCAAAGGAATCCATCCCATCCCTGTCCATCTTAATCGATAACTGTAATAAATATCTATAACAAAACTTTCATTCCACATACTTAGGGCTTCTCTGACCGACGATCTGGTCAAAGTTGATAGAGTCAGGAGTCAGATGTGGCGATCAAAGGCGTAAACCCCCAGTGGACGAATATCGGCTGAAAAGGCGAAGGTCTTCTCTTTTCCTGCTTCAATCATTAAGAATGCGCTGTACGCATCTTTATTCCTCGTTCGTTTATTTTTTTATCTATAAAACCAGCACGTATTTATTATCACGCATTCAAAATCTAAAAAATATTCGTCACCAAAGTCGTCTCCACCTTACTCGATATTTCTTTAACATTAAATTTTGTAGTAACAAAGTAGTAGAATACTAATCCAATCTATATCCGCTACTCGGATTATACTGAACTACTATTACCAGACATTGCTGGCGTTGAATAAAAAATTATGCCGTATTCGGGGCAGTGAGGAGTTAAGGCCAATGGATACGTTAGGGGGTTAAGACGTGGACCTGGACAGGACGGGGTAAATATTGACTTTGAATTTAATGCATACGCGCCGTGACAGGGACTTGGACCTTACGTCCTAGTGTTCTAAATTGTAATTGTAACATATTAAAAATATATTGGGAAACTTGCAAAAAACGGGACGTGCCAAACATCGTCGTCGACGATGTTTTTCCCGCCCCGTCCGTGGCTTCGTGACACGTGTATATACATTTTCTATGAAACGATATTTCGAAAATTCTCCGTCCGTGCGGATCAAACCCCGACAAAACCTACACCTCAGACGAATCGCGTAACGTAAATATTACTCTTACGCCGGTATTCTGTATCATCTGTATTAGCCCATTGATAAAATACCACGTTCAAAATGTTATGTTAAATAATATATTTGCGAATGATTATTTTTTCGGTTTAGTATCGATTACCTCGCGTATTAGCGCGCCAGATGTACCAGATGGCAACCGCGTGGTAATATAAAAACACCACCACGTAGGAGAATGATCACACGAACCAAATAGCTTGTTACTACTTGATATTTATTTTGGATTTTGAAAGATCTACTATTTTTATATTTTATTGGATTTAAAAAAAAATCTGTACGGGTATAGGTCTGCACATAGTCTTTCTATCGTAGTATTTCTTATCTATCAATGATTTTTGTTTTACAGAATGCCGCTAAAGACATGTTAACCTTGAGATCTATTCGTACAATTTACTTTGTCTAAAAAAAGCTGATGTATTCAAACGACGGTGTAGACACTTTTACGTCATGCATTATCTTTGTGAAACTGATTATACATCGTACGCTGTTATATATCAGATGACAACAATTTTTACATTTTATTGACATTTATTACATTGTCTTTACAAATTAGTGTATACATTAATTCTTATGAAAAATTCATATATTATCTAGTCTATCTATATATTATATAACATAACATATATGTACATATAACATTGAATTGGAGCTATTCTGCAACGGTGTTGTATTGCTGTAAATAAATAAATATTAATACGTAAAGCGAAATCTTCCTGAATATTGATAGAGACATAATTATATATTAAAGGACTTTTCAAATTTAAAACTTAATGTATGTGCGCGAGTTTTTTTTGTCTATTTCATTGCACATGAGGCACGAATTATGCTCCGGGAAAACGGAATAATGTCAATTTGAAAGGCTGTAATATTGCGTTAAAGGTGTGCAAACCATAGTTAAAGTAGCTCGGACACCGATTTCACCAAAATTTGTTCAGAAAGTTTTCCATGAAAGAGAACCATCCACACCAACTTTCACGGTTATAATATCTGTAGACTTTTAAAAAGAGCGTGTCGAAAATACCCTATTTATTTTAATTATTAAAATTAATTATATTTACTAGGGTGACGTTTGAAAACGTTTTGCGGAAACAGAAGCTTGGGGAGAATGCGATGGACGATGACGACTCGCACAAGGTGATCGTGGTGGAGCCCCACGTGCAGCCGAAGCGGGGACCCTATCTCTACAATGAACCTAAGAAGTAAGTAACTTATACAAGTTATTTCATCTCACGAGCGCACAATGAATGTCCTTGTGCGCGGGACCGCTCAGCAACGGTCGGCACATGAATGTCAATGGCTTTGTGTCAAAACACTTAAGTACCATTAGCGCAACAACGAATCTAACGAGAAACATTTAACAAATTGAATCGAATAAATACAATTTATTTATTAAAGTTTCGCATCAAGTACGACGTATGGCATAAAAGTGTGATAAAGATAGAAATAATTTTGAGCTGATAATTTTGCAAGATGAAGATCGACGAAAAGATTTTATTTTTGATTTCACATTCAATTAGTATAAATTTTGTAATAAAAATTTTAGACATAGAATTTTTTTTTTAAATTTTAAATAATTAGTTCATGTAAAAAGCCTTTACGCGCTATTTAAGGAACTTCAATATATGTTTTATTGTTAGTGTATTTAATGAACAGTTATATACAACTTTGTAAATATATTTTAAACTTTCTGTCGCTACCCGTCCGGTGTCTTACACAATGACTTGCCACAAATACATGCGTTGAAATAAAAGGCGCCCGTGTTTTGAAATATCTATAACCTTACGTAACTTATATCGTTAGGTTGGGCATAATACATATTAGTATAGAAATAATACCTTAAAATTAAATTTATCAAAGTGAACATTTTTGCGTTTGTCAGTAACATTGTCAATGATTCGTTTTGTTCACAATTTTCTGTAAGTTTATAAATGACGGATCATAAACTGACGCTGTTCACAATCGATCGGTGACATAGATAAGGCTGGAATAAGGAGAAAAATCTTTGCAATTATTTTTAGTCTACATCCTTACACACATTGTTAACTTATCAAAAAGTAGTACAAGCTAAAGAACCCACAGTGGTACCAATGTTTACTTATCGTCAAGTCGAAGAACTAAACCGAACAGTCGAACAGAACCGCTCGGTCATTTGTATCCTTCTTCCATAAAAAAGATAGAGATTAATTTAAAAATGTTACAGTGAAAATCCTTTTTTTGTTTCTCTAACGTTCACCATAGTCTATTTCAACCATTAATAACGTCAACGAAAATATTACTAGCTTTATTTATTAGTCACAAAAGACGAAGACCCGTTATTATTTATAGGAGTTAAAGTTAAAAAAATATATTTTGTATTATTATTTTACTCTACAGTAGGTATAAACAATATTTGATTATCGATTACATCATACGTGCTCGTGTATTACATCGCCGCATTACATCGACCTCGAACAGTGTTCGCCGAAATTGAGAGTGATTCTTTTTATATATAACGCTTCGTACAACATCCACAGCCGCGTTGGTGGTCATGACTGTGTACTAACACTGATCACGCTGGCAACGATACAAAAATAGTAAAGCAGGCCTGGAAATTATGAATAACAGCGTGCGTACCCCGGATGGGGTCCAAAGCTTCGTCAAAAGCCAATTTCAGTTTATCGCAGAGCTATCACACGAGATGTAACGATCAAGTCAGACACGGAACAACACCGAGAGGCGCCAAGGAACGTATTTTTGTTAGCGGTGATCTTTGCCTAATGATGATGTGTCTTATTCAGTACTAGCAGTGCCCCGGGGTTTCACCCGTCCCGGAATTTAACTTACGAAATGATATTAGATTATACCTACTTAATATTACCCTAACCACATCATCATCTCCTTGCCCTTTTCCCGCGTTTGTGGGGTCTTCACACTATGACCGTAGCACAGTTTAAAAATCTCATATGATTGTTTAAACTGTGACTGTAGTCCATAGTATATAGGTTCGGGCTACAGTTTTTACGGCCGGCCGCAACCCTCCTCAGGAATAATAAGCTACTAACCTAACCTAACAAAACACATTACATCATTTCCAAATATACGCACTACTACGTGTAAATACTGCGTTGCCATTACCAGGGAGCGCTGTGTGTGTATCGCTGATGCTTGCAAATTACACTGGAAGTTGCAAAATCTCCGAAACTGCCCTGTTTTGAACTTTATATAAACTTTCAATCATCACCGTTTTAAAGATATATAGTTAACTGAAATTTCAACCTATTCAGCTGAACAGCTGTTTTATAGCATTTAATCGAACAAACGTTCGACATGGAACTTTAAATTGATATAACTTTTTTATTTATTTAACACTAAATGTTAAGTGAAGTTTACCACAATACATTAGTGAAAACCGCACCCAAATCGGTTAAGCCGTTTAGAAGATTAGCGCGCACAAACATCGTGTAGTGTATTAGTCCTGAGGCGAGAAATGACACAACGTTTTGGTAGCACAGTTTAATCTGGACTGAATAATTATTTACAAAGAGCTTACGGTAATCCCAAAACATTTTGATGTACCTTCATACATTACACATCGCATGCATGTATTCACATGCATCATGGCGGCGGAATAATGGTCCGCCGCCATGATGCATCCCAAAAAAAATAAAATAACGCGTCTAACTGTGGACAATGTAACTATTTTATGATATGATCGCTAATGTTTGATCATAGCACGAAACAGCTCAATCAAACGCTGATTATTCATTGATCTGGGCAGACCACATCATGAAGTGGCCAGCGCGAATTGGTTCCATGGTTCTATGTCAAATATGAATAGACTTTAGACGGCACTTTTTATATATTTATAATACAGCTTTGACATTCTTATGTTCTGTACTAAATATATTTATGTATGTTTAGTGTCGCGTACGTGATGTTTGAGTAAATTCAACGTTTCATTCATTTATATGCAAACTCACGTATTGATTTTGTTTCGGGTGCACCGAGTCCGGCGCTGAATACTATACTCAGCCGAGGGATTAATTATAAACAAATTGTTAAAATAATAAATATGTTTTGGTGACGACTGTGCTCGGTAAAAAATCATTATAATCTTTTTGAAGTTAAAACTTCTTTACCCGCTTTCTATTGTTATTCTAGTTTCTTTCAATAGATTTTATTTAAGAACGACAACAAGCAGCCTTAACTTGTTAATTCAATCAGTTCGTATCGTAGATAAAGGTGACAGAATGACGTTTGAATATTTGGTATCGGTACGCTTTAGAACAGTCTTGGATTCAAACTTGATTTATGATAAGACTCAATTACGTTTCGAACAAACCGTTTCATTAGCAATAGACAATCTTTATGTTTCTAATATAATCTGTAACTACAATTGAAATCTATTGTATCTATACGATAATCCGACTAGATTTATATTTGTGTATTTGCCATAAACATTATTGTATTCATCTCAATATGGAGTTTAAACTGTAGCCAAAACCTATACAGTATGGACTACAATCAATCAAAATACTGTGCCGACCCCACATGAGTGGCGCAGGGAGATGACGATAGAGGAACTTATGTAAAGACTCTATTTGTGACAATAACTATTAGTTCCGCCCTGGCTGACTGGCAAGATTAAACAAAACATGAAAAGGAAAACGTGGGGAATCATTTTGTTGTGAATAAAATTGAAAATAATACTACTAAACTAAAAACAACACTTACTAAAGTTGCTATCGAAAATCGTGGAAAGGTGAATTAAGAAAGAGAGATGAAGCGGATTAAAGACAATGTATGTCTATCAGATAGATATAGGTAGAGACTAAAGCAGGACAAATTAAAATTATTTGTTAACTAAGCTTCCGATAACTAAGCTTCGAAACATTTCTGAATACTTACCAACTATATTCATAAATGTTTTGATCTAGATTGGCGGTGTACCATAACCGTACAAAATGGAAAGCAGTCATCCTATCACACAGTGCAACACGCTTTTATTAGTTTCAATAGTATGTA
>JWHW01025813.1:39576-50705 GCA_000931545.1 Papilio glaucus | reverse complement strand
CACCGCGCTCCCCGCCCTTGACAGCGACGATGAGGACACGCCCGCCTTCACCCCCACAACCATCGTTAACGAAGTCGAAGACGTCACCGAACACTAGCCCACCAACTACACCTTAATGCAGTGCTCTAGGTCGCCATCGGATGATCACCATTACAGAGTGAATTATGAAGGCATGTGCATGGTTTAAGTTCACCGTTATGGAATTATACTCTTTATGTATGACTTTGTTTTTTACTTCATCCTATATCAAAAATTAAATACAAAATAGATGTCCATTCACCGAGACAATATCTAAATTAGAATCGTCTCAATGTCGTTCAAGTGCGTGATTTAATTCATGAATCATACTGAAACTGGTTACAAGTGCGTGTTATTATAAAAGTCACGTGCACTTAAAATTAATGAAGACACAGAGTTATAAGGACTACCGACAGTAGTGAAAACGAAACAGGTGGGAAGGCGCGACAATCGATCAAAAATAAATAATCAATAAAAATATATCCTTAACGACCTTGTGTGTTGTATCAATAAAATTCAAAATTGCTTCCAAGAAAAATAAATGAAAAAGTTCGTCACAACTGTTCCAAATTCAAATAAGCATGTTACTGACGCGTGTTGAGCATGTTATTTACGCGAACCTATAAGATTTTCGCCTAACAAATATTGTCTCCCGCGGCTAAAGAAGTTTTAACCTCAAAGAAGTAGGCCGTCACCAGATCGACGGTATGGCCCAAAATGGCGAATCTAAGATTACATTTCTTACATTACAGGCGAATGCTCGCCATGCCTCGCTCTAAGCAACATTTAAGGGGAGGTGAGGGACCATCCTAACAGTGAATATTCGAATGTATAATAAATAAAAAGAAATATGGAGTAATGAAAAATACAAAAAAATGTGGAGTAAAATATTAAATAAAACAGATATTCGTATATAAAATCAAGTCTGTAAATTCGAGACCAGGGCATGAAATTTAATTAAAACTTCCAACAACCATTATATAATGCCCTCGTAACGTATGATTTATTGTTAAATTTTTACCGAAACTTGACACCGCTTTCGGTGTCCGGAGTACATCAATTGCTGTTTCAATGCCCAATAAAAGAGGTAAGATTTTAATTTTTTATCATCTTCATCATCATATATTTTTAACGAAGTCATTCATTCGGTTACAAACCGATTGAATAGATTCATGTGTACCTAAAAAATACACACGGATTTTTTTAACAAAGAGCATATCGTAAAACACAGAACTGTTATAGGATAAAATAAACACAACCTCTTTAAACGAATTGTATATATTTGTAAAAAAATATTATTTAAAATACACGAGTAATACAAAAATAAATGCCTTTTCAAAGGATCGTCCTTTTATTAATAATGTTTTAAACATTATACTCATAGCACCATAAAAACTATACGAAAATACACAGTGATAGCGAAATTTTGATTGTGTAATAAATCAACTTTTTATAACAGACGGCTGTACTCACGTTCGTGTTTTTACCTCGGTATTTTTGTACCGACAAGTTTCCAAAAATTATATAATGTAATATTTTTATATTCAGTAAATAACAACCTATAAACGGTCAAAGTCATAACATACCCTGAATAACTAGGATATTTTATGTAAACCTAACTAGTATCGGGTTGGCCCCGCTTGCGCCTGCGCTATTGCAGGGGGCGACGTACGCTATTTCTCTTTGAGAAATCTAAAGGCAACAATACAAACATGCGGTTCGTACTCCGGTTAAGTTAGGCTAGGTTGTGTTAGGTTAGGTAAGATGGTAATTTTCTCTTCTATGGGCACGTCCATGGTGTGCTGTATGGCGTCCTCCTCGTCGTCGGCGAGCGCGAGGTGGCGCTCTACTTGCGGCGCCACGCAGTCGAGCGCGCCGCGCCGCAGCAGCGCTTTGACCACGCGCCGCCGCAGCACCACCAGCACTATGAAGATCAGCGGCCCTTGCAGAATGTTCACAAAGTCCAGTATGACCCTATATCAAAATACACAATTATAGCTGATAAAACACACGCAACATCCTTAATTAAAGCACTTTTTTCTTGTCGTTGGACAAATCCAGTCATCTTTGCATCAGGTAATTATTGTATAAATGTTTGCCACATTTCTTTCATCTCATCCCTTCCTCTTTCCGTCTTATTTCCCTTCTATTATTATTTATAAGATCGTCGCGTCGTACCAGATGTCTCAGATATCTACATTATTATTATTCGGTATTCGAAAAACGTGTATACTTGAAGTGTCGTCAGAGACTGAAACATCGAGTCGGCCCATTCTCGCAGATCTTTGAGTTGCTCTGCCTTCTCTGTATACTACAAAAGTATCATAGGCTTAGAACAATTTGTCTGATTATTTTGCTATCTTTGAAGTCACAACATTTGTTCGAATTAAAAAGAGCTAATAAGGTGTGGTCATGATGGCGAACAAACAATAAAAAAATACTTACCATATAATGCTCTCTTCCATCAAGGAACTTATCATTTCGAAGATCCATGGAATTCCCATTATAATAAACAATCTGAGCGTCATGAGAAATCTGAAACAAGAAGATACTTTTTATTGTAGGTTTTTTCGATCGAATCACATCGACCGTGTCACGCCGGTAGCACAATAAAATCAGTAATTATATAAAAATCGTGCCAAGTGAGACAAATCAAACTACGAAAAAATATTTAAGAGCAAGGTTTAGTTTGAAATAGAGGCAATTAATACAAAAATGCATGAATAATGTTCTATTTACTCAACATTAGACACAATCATCTCTCCATCCCCTTTTCTCTCTCTCATGTAACAAATTATAACCCTAAAATTTCACTGTTGACTCTCGTCCAATTAGTAGTCCAATTAGATGCTTTTTAAAGTCAGTAAGTGTAGCCAATCTAGTTTAGTAGAAAGTAACTTTAAGACTGGCACCTACAACTAGTTACCAGTCACTTCACCACAGCATCATACAACAGCACAGCAAACATAATAATGTTTCTTTTACTTGACTATGTAATATTATTACTAAGATATTTTTAACGCTTCTGAATACTGACTTGTATTTGAGCGCCTTGAGGTGGCTGGAGGCGAACCGGTGCCGCCACAGCAGCACCGACGTGTAGATGAAGATGCAGATGTTGGCCGAGATGAGGATCGTCATCACGCTGTACATGTAGTACCATTGTTGTTTCTTATCTGGAAAATGCGTTGTTGTTTGATAATGAAGCGGTAGTCATTGATCGGATCTCAGCGGGCCATAACGCGCGCACTATACAAGACCCGCGCCCAGTTACCATGAGTGGAAATACGTGGGCGCTGTACAGCGAGCAACGAAGCTGAAGCCAATAATATAGAAAGTCTTGTTCGATTATATCACGGCGTATCCTTTTGTAGTACTGTACACTGGTGTAGTTACCACTGTGTAGTCATCTCACTTAGGTCTCAATGTTAACGTCAATTACTTTTTTGGCTATCTATCTAGTTGTACAAAAAAAACAACAAGTTTATCTTGCTTACTGTAAAACTCGCAATCATTCAGTCCTATTCCAGGTTTCTGGTGACTTCCAGGGATAAAGTTAACGATGGCCATGCCAATAGTGAGCGACGCGCTGGCCCCCCAAGCGTACAGGGCGTACCACGCGAACTCTTTCCATCCATAGTCAATTATTAAAGAACGTCTGAAACAAAAGACATATATTATATCCATCTTTGGCTAGATTTTAGCGTACGATTTCACTTTTCATATATATTGCCATATCCCATGATATCACATTCCATACAGCAATTACAAGGCTATATAAGGCTCCACATATGATCTAGCCTAGCTAATGTTTTTTGGCCGCACGAAGAATCAGCTGTGCGGTTAAAAAAACTTGTGTGTCAGAGAGAGTTTCATCCTTACGAACGATTATAAATACATAGAGAAAGACGGTAAATGAATGCAATTTTTATATTACTTAAACTCCCACAATCAGTATTTTTTTTCATTTGGAAGGGTAAGAAAAAATGCAAAACCAATCTGGTTGCCAACAAAATGGCGAATTACATATTTTTTCACAACTCTTTCAATATAGGTATTAAATAATTGGGCTTGACGAGTAAAATAGATCTCGTTTACTTTATTTCCCGTTGATATTTTCATTTTTTAAATTATATATAAAGAAAAAAATGGTCCCATATATGTTGTATCTTAATTAAGTTCATGACGACAGCTTATGAGAATGCTTCGTTTATTTCAGTGACGACCCGAAGTCGCGAGAGTACGTTGTCAGCCTACATAAGAACTTTTATTCTAATCTAAACGTTTACAATAAATATCCCAAGATAATTATGAATAAATAAAATATTCGTACCTCATGCTGCGTAATATCTGTATCGATATCGCATTGGTCCAGAAGAAACTTGCAATAAGGAAAAAGTACACCAGGAAACCTTAAACAGATCTTATGTTAGTTACTCTGTGAACATGACCCTCTGTACTTTACATATTGACCTATGTATGAATACCTCTAGTAGCGCAGAGATTCATGTCGGAGTAATCAGTTATGAGGTTCTTGATGGCCAAGCACAGCAGGCCCAGCGCGAGAGAAACGCAAAAGTTGATAAAGCTCTTCCCATTCAAATCCCTGAGAATAAAGGAAATATAATAAATAATTATAAACTTTTTGAATGTTATCTTTATCCACAGCATTAATAATTTCTATCATATTAACTGACTTCACAAAAAGGAGGAGATTCTCATTTCGCTTGTATTTTTTTTATGTTGTTAATTACCTAAGAACTTCGACAATCATGAAACGATTTTGTTCGATCAGAATGATTTTGAAAATTCTATTTATTAATAATGATTTCTTATATTTACGCGAACACTGCACTAAAATCCGTAAAATTAGTTTTATTCCAATGCAATCGATAGTTTTTGTTTCCAGGTTGGTCCCATTTTAATGTTATCCCGATGCAATCAGCGGTTCCAGAGACGCTGTTTTTACGTATTTAATATTAATCCTTATCCAAATAAATATGTTTGTAAGCTCTAGCTTAGCTCAAATCTAGTACTAAATGTAGATAAGCGCCTTTCACACTATAACGCTCTGAAAGATAGTTTAGAAGATATCAAAAGTGTAAAAACTACGCGACACACCGCCCCGCCGCGCCGATTGCTGTCGTCCACTGTTCTTTCATTTTAATAGATCTACCCGGGTATATCTCATCCAGCAATTAATACAACTAATAAGGTAACATAAATTAATTCTAAGGCGGAACGTAGTTTTCCGGGACAGCTATTATTGGATAAGTGACTTAGTATTCATACATATAATGTCCACTTTCTAATACAATCTTGACATCAAGACATCGCTCATAGCCACCAACAATGTTAATGTCAATCATTCATGGCCATATCGTGCGGTGCCATGTAAATTTACATACAGAACTAAAATGAAACCTGTTATTTATTGTGTGTATTGAAGACAATGAAAAAGACTTATTAGTGAATATATGTTTTTTGTCTAAATAATTTAAAATATTTAAGAAACCTGTGTAATATTGTTTGTGACGTCTATATTCACTAGATAAAGGTGAACATTCTTTTAGTTATTTTCACTGTCCATAACCTGTTAGAAATTAAATAACTTGTGTAAATAATTAAATAGTTATTAATGCTACGAAAATAATTGAAAATAAAATCACATTTATTTGTTTACGTTTAGCGACTGAGTAAAGGAAAGTTTCGACTAATCAGCGCTCAAAGTTCATTTTGTAGGCAAATACATTCATGTCTATTGGATAAATATGCTCCTGCCTCTTACGTCGCCTCTTTGTAAAGCGCCTAAAAAATAAACTGAACATTCTCAATAATTCGTTAAACTGACAATGTGCCGACCGTTTAGAATTTGCCTAGCCCGATTATAAAGTGCCTGCCCTTACAATCGGTCGGTGACGTATACATAACATCACTGTTTGTACGGTGATTTATTCATAATGTCATTTCTCATTCCAGTTGGCGGTTGCCACAATAATGGACTTTTTATATTTCTCAAAGTGCAGTCCATGCAGTCAGAAAATAATTTTCCGAAGCCACCTTGCTCGATTATCGGTGATAATTGCACGATTTGGTTTCTTATTTATTATTTAATTGCCGCGGCATTGAAAGGCAGATTGTAACTAATTGCCAGCGTCAGTCTTTCCAATGAGCACCCTTAATGGAACAGTGAGTGAAAGGGAATGAACCATTTTTAACCAAATGCATGGTCAAGTACGAGTTACATTATAAACTAAATCTTACCTTACTTCAGGGAGAGCGATATAGATGAGCGCTGTAACAGTGAGGAAGAAGACCGACACAAGCATGCAGTATGCGGACACCTCGTAGCTGACCAGCTTCACCCGCACCGGCACGCACACTAATACCGCTACAACTGCTTCCTCCGAAGACGCGTTCGTGTTTTCCGTATAGTTGGATATGCAGAATCTAAGAGAAAACATCTTCGTTTAATAACTGTTACTTGATGTCTGCATAAAGTAACTACGGTGATCACTTCAACATAAGCATGTTTACTTAATATAAAGTTCAATAACAGTTGCTACCTTGCGCCTTGCCCTATTAACAGATACCTGGTTATAAAAAAAAAACGACCCTTGAGCTGTCACGTCACACGTCAGAACATCGTTTCTCACCAAGGATGATACGCGGACTATTGAAATTAAAAAAACATACTAATTTCAATAGTGAAGATGGCCGGGTATTACCACCGGTTTGGGATCCCGTGATTAATAAAATTATATCTCAAAACAAGCATACAACTGCAAGACCTCAATGTACTGTTGCTCATTCTGCACAAAAATAATAATTGAAAATAAGTTTTCTGCAGCAACTTCGACATTGGAACGTCAGCCACCTTCCCCTTGATCATGATCATGACTGCTGTAAAGTACTCTAAACGTCGAGAACAAAAACTTAAAAATAAACGCGATATTTTTTTTTATTAAAAATTAGTCCCATGCCAACCAATTGTTTGATTATATAAAAATTTAAGCATAGGTACAATTTACATATACCAACTTTTAATTCGATCTGAAACATAACCCTTAAGGCTTTTGAAAACCA
Source organism: Papilio glaucus (assembly GCA_000931545.1). Classification (NCBI taxonomy): domain Eukaryota; kingdom Metazoa; phylum Arthropoda; class Insecta; order Lepidoptera; family Papilionidae; genus Papilio; species Papilio glaucus. Next base: position 43,601 of record JWHW01025813.1, on the reverse strand, counting down.
TGCGATTTTTTTTGTAGAATTACTAAAGATAAGCCAGATAAGCCTTCCTACAAGTTAAGGGACGATGTAGTCAAGGTTAAGGGAATCCACTATGAAAAATAAAGTAAATTACTATAATAATATTGAAACTGAAAAGCTCTTACGTGTTAGGTTTAAATTCTTCTTGATTGTTAGGTACCATAACAATTAAATAGCCATCATCTCTAACTGCAAACGATGTATCTTCGTCTTCAGTTGCAAATTCAAGTTTGTTTTCGCATTCCAATTCGACGTGATCATCACTACTCGTTGCCGGCTGCCAGCACGCGTGAGTGCCGTTTTCATTCTCATACAAAAGTTCTCCCGGCTTACAGCATGAGACATCTTGAGGCTTTACACAAATCGCACGCACAATTAGAACTAAAAAAAATATTGCTTCCGACAGGTATTTCATTTTGAAATGATCTCTATCTCTGTATTGAAACTTTGCGAAAAATTCTATCGCAATAGAAACGGGCGTCGCTATACTGTGACGCCGCATGCGTCCATCTCGCTAGCCAACTTCTGATAAACTGCAAACATTATCGGCCGTAGGCAGTTCTATATGCCAAAATTTTAGTGAAGCCGCGTTGCCTTGTTGCCCCAAATCTTTTTAGTAAGCCACTAATCTGATCGATATACATTGTAAGAACGATGTAAGTCGGACGTCCCCTACCAACACTGCCACTCATATTTGCATTATAAATTTGTTTCGTTATTCTCTCTTCATTCAATTTTTCAACATGCCCGAACTACTGAAGCATACCTTTCTCAATTCTAGTTTCAACATCCACTTTTAAGCCACACTTTCCCTTATAACGCTAGCCCTTAATCCTTTCATTCAAAGTCACGCCTAACATACTTCTCAAGGATCGCATAAATAATGCGATTTATTTAAATACGTTAACGAAAAATACGAATACCTGTTATAAGATTCTATGATTACTTTTCAATGACCACAAAGTTATTAGCAATTTTTTTCACATCATTATTTTATGTCCCGAGCAGTTGCGCAATAAAACAAAGACGCCTTCACAGACAATCGCTCTCGTTTATTTATAGTAGGAGAGCCGAAGATGCGAAATTTGTTGTTACTCGTCATTGGGAGGTCTGCAATAGATGTTGAAATCAGAAGGTAAAAAAATGGCTATACGATGATTACTTTCATCTATGGGGGGAAAGAGTCATATCGACTTCCTCGAACACGTCAGATATTAAAAGTGCACACACCCCAAGTGTCCATGATAACCAAGGTCAATAATCTGAATGTTTGTGGATGTGGCCATTTTTTATTTCGAGAGTCTTAAATTCGTAGAGGATGTAGTATAATTCTAATTAACATCCCATACTAATTTCATCTACCTACGTCTACCTAGAAGAAAGTACCGTTTAAAAAACGAATGATACGGACGCAACGCAAGCTCTCAGCAGCTTCTTGAAATGCAAAAAAGATTTAATATTTTAAATTACTCGAGCGCGTCAGATTTTCAAACAGATGGATGTTCTATATATGCTGACTAACAATCTGACGATCAAGCGGGGGATTTTCCTAATCTGACATTTTTAAGAAGAAAAAATTGCAATAACTTTTTCTTGCTTTTCTATTTACATGTTTGTTAGAGATATTTGATTCTTATTATTAATTATAATGTATATTATTATACGCTATCGATTGATGTCATAAATGAACCAGATGTTATATTTTTGGATTTTATCTAGTTCGATTCTCGGGTCTGTTTGGCGTATTTTCAAAAATCTTTAATTCGTTTTTTCTTCTTTTTAAAATCAAAGGGATTCCATTGCCTTCCTTGACTTATTCTTCCAGACAAAATATCGCTACACGCTAAATTCTTTTAAAATAAAAATAATGTCTACTTTCAGTAAAACATCCTATTTTTAATAGTTAAGGTACAATATCGTCATGGATAGTAGTGTGGGGATGGTGCCAGAGAGTAGATATAAAAAATATATTATGCAAAAAAGATGCGAGGAGTGGGAAATACGTTCATTAAAGCTGCACGCACATCTTTATTTACTTACTTCGGCTTCTTGAAATTGTCAAATTACTTTATCCTTATCCTTGACCTATTTGCCTATTTTTTATAGTAATAAAATGGAAATTTGATCTCGCTCGAGTATGTCCAGGTGAAAATATTTTTAGTAGTACATATATAGTTAAATTACAGACGTGCTCGAGTATTTAAAGAGTAAAAATTTAATGTGCTACCTTAAACGCGCGGCTCACTGATTAGTGGTGCAGGGTTCTTAAAAGGCCTATCGCACCCCTCCTCACCTGTAAATTTAACGCGCTCGAGTAAATCCCAGAATCCCCTCTTCGTCTCCCCTACTATTATACGACTTACGATGACGGCGATAGCGATATACAGGTTGCCAAATGTTTGCGCAGGCGTTACTTGTGTGTTTAAGATACGCTCTGACGATTTTTTTTTGTGAAAAATAAAAAGAAATTCTTTAGTATTTTAACCAGTACGGTCTTTTTAAGGTCTAAATTAAAGGAATAAGGACTGAACATAATAAGACATATTTTATGACATATCAGTGTTATCGGTTATATAAGTGCGGGTAGTACTATAGGGTTGGCACATTTGATTTTAGGGGATATGCTAGATCATGTTATTTGTGTGCAATAACTGTATCACGAAATAACTGGTTATTATCAACATACCCATTAAATAACGTGCGCTGTCTTGCTTGCAGTGACGCTATTTTGGCGATGATTTTTGATAATGGAAATGTTGTCACCATTTCAGCGGGTTTTATTATCTTGGTTTAAAATTTAGAACTATGACTACATTTCTAAGCTATTTTAAAGAAAATAATGCGCAACGAATATATTGCTTCCTTTTCTCAAAACTAAAGCATATCCAACTACATGACTCGTGGTGGTTTCCATTTCTCATGTGGTTAGAGCTTTATTATCTGAAAATTCGATTAAAATAAATATAAATAGTGATTATAAATACAATTCATTTTACAGCAGTGTGTTAAGTTTCTTATTATATGATACCATAGATTTAATGTCTCGGATACATCTAAGTATTATACAACTGCACTCACACAAATGTTACACTTTTCTATCCATAATTTGTTCTGGGTCTTGATAATTCTAATTTACCTTTGTTCCTGGTTAGTGCCTACCTAGTGATACCTATGAGTCCTTTTTTTAAGGATTGTTTGTGGATTTGTCTCATTTGTTGTAATTTACTTAACGAGCACACGCGCATAGTGTGTAGTTGCTTTATGTTTCATTTGCAGAACACCTATTAACATAACCTGTCACCTGCGTTTGTAGACTACGAGAAAGCCTTCGATTCGGTGGAGACCTGGGCTGTACTGCAGACTCTCCAGCGATGCCAAATGACTACCGGTATATCGAACCGCTGAAGTGTTCACCGCGTTGAAAGAAGTCTTCAAACTTGGCATCAACATTGACGGCGAGTAAATCACTCAGCTTCGAATTGCCGTTACAATAGTGGTGATGGCTGAAACCATGGAAGTATAATGCTCGATGGCCTGAAAAAAGCCTCCAAACGGTGGGTCACAAAATGAACATGGACAAGACGAAAGTCATGTCCAACATTCATGTTATACGAAAACAAAACCGACTTTATAAAAATATATATTCAAAAACAACAAACGCACTAAAATGTAAAAAATAATTTTACGCAATTAAATATAAGAATCAATTCTTAAACCATATTTATTTTGAAGTCGGCGTCAGCTAAGGAAATACCAGTATACGAGGATGCCTTTAGAAAACTATTTTACAATGAACTGTATACTATACTAGTGACCTGCCCTGACTTCGCCCGGTGGTACCACTAAATGTTGATCCGATCGCTACCAAACTTCACAGGAACAGCCGCTGTACCATTCTAAACATTCTCTGTAAATTTCATCGAAATCGGTCCATCCGTTTCGAAGTCTATAGGAACATACACACATAGCCTTTTACATATATAAATAGAATATATGAAAATCGCGCC
>JWHW01025813.1:7929-36296 GCA_000931545.1 Papilio glaucus | reverse complement strand
AAGTTTACAAGTAACAGGAACGCACATACCAGTGTACCGACCCCAATGGTAGTTACCAACAACAATGGCGCTAGTCCACGACAGTTAAATAATAAATATGAAACATAGACAACAATGTAGTGCAACTCATTACATTCACTATTTTGTAAACTCCTCTTTGAAATAATTAAAATTTTCTCATATAATAATTAATTCTATTTTATTGCACATCTCGTAGTAGTAGAAGCACGTAAGTATTCGTTAAAAGTTGTTCAAAATATATGAATGCATAAATGTATATATTAATTTTATCTATAGTTTACATTTGTTTTTGTTATGAATAATAACTTATTATCGCCCGTGTGCAAAGTGCTCTCTGCCTCATTAGGGCGCCATTGTGTCGTCACTCTAAATACATTCATTTAATATCTAAATGTATGGTAGTTAACTCACTAGGCACTGGGGACCGGTATGGCAACGTCGCCAATTTGGAAGCGCGGCCACGACCTACGGCTCCCTAAGTGGCGGCCACACAAGCGGTGCGTCGTCGCTACGAGCGCTGCCGCGCCGGCATCGCATGGAGTACATCCCTTCCGCTTCGTCTCGGGGGCTGCAGTTAGCCGTGCGTGCGTTGCGTTGCGTCGACGCGGCGCAATGTGTGGACCGACTCTCACTCACTCAGTCACCAACCTTTCGCCAAAGTATTCTTAAACGAATTAACTATCGAGGCGCCATAGCTACTCTACTAGTGATGTTCCGACGCCACGATCGCTAGGTTTGGGTCGTTGACGACGTCACCGTGGCGTTTTAGTAAGGCTCTCGGTCAAATACTTTTTTAGGTCTTTCAGACTTTTATAGTAGGAACTTCAGAATAATGACTGTAGCTAAATATAGGCTATAGAATTTTGATGAATTTTGGCATAGAGACAGACCGGAGCATGGAAACGAACATAGGCTAACCATTTGTCGCAAAAATAAACCTTCAAGAGTAACATAGGTGATGAAAATTTGTATAGTGAAGGGATTAATTAAAAATAGTATACGCAACTCTGTGAGATTATTCCAAGTAGACGAAGTCGCGAAAATCAGCTAGTTATATTTAAATTTAAATCTTACTTTGAACAACTACAAAAAGATGGGAGTGGATGAGATTTGTATGATCTGCATAATGGTGTAACTTTTTTTCCGTAGATCCTTTAGACTCATCTCACATAATGTGCGAGCGTTGTGTCATGGTCTTAAAAATTATAATTTTGGAATATGAATTGTGTGGAAGAATAAGGATTTAAGGAAAACTAATTTATTTATAGATTATTTTTAAACCGGTCGGTTTTCGGTTTAAAAGTAGTTAAAACTACATGACAGTGACATTACTAAGCTAACTTTTCTGATTTTATCATTTATATTTTTAATGTTCAATACATATTATTTCAATGCTTGTTTGTTTACATAAGGTGTGTTACAAAAGGGTCACACGAGCGTTACATTTAATCTTAGAAGAGACCCTCAATTTCCATGGTCTTGGTGTTCAGGTCTATGTCATAGATGCTGGGCCTTGTCGGCAGGCCGGGCATCTTGCTGATCTCTCCGCACATTGGCACCACGAAGCCCGCACCCACGGATACGAAGATACTGTTGACCCGTAGCGTAAAGCCCGTGGGCGCGCCCTTCACCGCCGGGTCGCCGGTCAGGGAGTTAGACGTCTTGGCCATGCAGATCGGCAATTTGTCATAGCCCTGGTAACATACCATTCGCTTAAACTATGTCATATAATATTTAAATATATACCATGCAAATAATAGTACAGAATATATAATATTAAAAAAAGACATACAAAAGTTAAAGACCAAAATAGTTTTCTTCCATCTCTTTTCTTTTTAATGATTAATTATGATTTTAAATGACTACTACTATTTCTCAAACGATATACCGAAGTAAATATTTTGTGGAGTTCTTCCGCATTTCACCTGTTAAGTGAGGTGTTCTCAAGAGTTGGTTTTATCCTCTACCCACACCTTCCTTTCCCTTACATTATATACTCTTCTTTTTACACATTTTTGACTGTCTCAGACGTTTGATTTGACGTTGAATTTCGTTTATTTTCATAACAAAAACCGTTTAAAAATAGGCGTCGAAATATTATTATACTAACCATATCAGTGAAGACTTTGATTTTTTCCAGAACTTCATCGGTGTACTCGACCTGTCCGGCGCCGTACATCTCCCGCGCAATGGTCAGCACTTTCTCCTGTATGCCGAGGCCGAGGGGGTAAAGGTATCTGAAACTGGAGGTGGCACTGCAGGCGTCGATCACGGCGTCGGCCAGGTCGAGCGCACCCGCGCCGCCCTTGGCCCAGTGGTCGCAAATCACGGCTCTGAATGCACCGTTCTGCTCGGCGTATTGCTTCACTAGGTTCAATTCCGCTTCGGTGTCATTACTGCAACATAAAAAAGTTATTTAATTCTATACAAGGATAACGATTTATGACCAACAAGGACCTTACGCGAAGTTTGGTAAATTATCAACTTAATGTAATGGCTGTATCTCGGCTACTACTACTACTACTACATATATCCAAATGTAAATATAACAAGAACAATGAAATAAAATGATCAATATCTCACCCATGACGGTTGACGGCGACAACGACCGGCACGCTGAATTTGTTGCCGTTGCTGATGTGCTTGCCCAGGTTGCACAAGCCTTTGCTCAGCAGTTCTAGGTTCTCCTGAAAATTTACAATGTAAACGTTAGTTCACACTGCCGAAACCATATTTTTATCTCCGTTTTTAAGAGAGAAATATGCTATTTTCGGCATTGTGAGCACGGTGTAATATTAACACTAAGTATTATATTATAATAGTCTTTGATTACATCCAAAATTTACACATTATTTATTTTTGACTACATGTTGTGGCTGACATATGCGTTATTTATAAGGCGCTATGTAGACGGAGCAACTTTAGTCGATGCAACTATCAACTTTCTAAAAGTTTCCTTTAAAAGTTGCCAGTTGCTACAACCAAATATCCCGGTTTACGGTTGCCGCTATTGTATAGCAATCTGTAAACATATTTGCTTAAATAGCTGAGCTGCTCAATCTACGTTCAACGTACAGTGTGATGGTGGATATCGAACGTCGCAGCCCATAACGACAAATTATTAGGGTTGCCGATTGGGGAACCAGCAACTTTATACTACCGGTAAAATTCCGACAGCTACTAATTGCTGTTAAAATCTGTTGTCGATCACCGCAACTCGAGCATCCACGTGTGCGCACTCCCATTGAGATATATGTATGTTAACATTTAGTTGCCAATTGCCTGTTTCTGCGCTAGTTGCTCCATCTGCAAAGCGCCTAAGACAAAGTATCCTGTGCCCCTCGCTGCGTTTGTCTCTCGGAACGCTATAAACTCACTATATCTACGGTTTTATATGTCTTTCCAAACTTACCAATACACTTAGATATGTAAAGCCACTACATCACTATGGTTGTTTGTTTTTTGAAGAAATATTTGTTGAAGAAATAATATGCTGGTACTATCGTACGACGAAAAACTTGGCGTCTATTATGTATTTATTACCCATACGACACCGAGGTGCTGCTCCAACATGACCACCGAGGGTGTTATAGTGAGCACAATCAATACATATAATAAAAATGTAACTGATCGCTGTCTGTACATGAAAGATATTTGAGAAAAACTATTATTGGGGGCCTTCATGAACGCAATAAAACCCAAAACAATGATTATTAGAATTTTTGTCTGTTTGTCTGTACGTTTGTTACCGTTAATCTCAGAAACGGCCATACCAATTTAGGTGTGGTTTTCACTAATGTATTGTAGTAAGCTTCACTTGTTTGTTTTAACTCAATCGGTTTATAAATAAAAAAAAGTGCTATCAATTTAACTGTGCTACGGCCATGCTGTACATGTGTACCCCACATACACGGGAAAAGGGCAGGGAGATCATAATGAGGTTACGGTAGTATTAAGCGGGTTATATAATTTCGTAATAAAATTGCAGGGCGAGTGAAACCGCGGGGCACAGCTAGTGTCACATAACTCTGTCTTTGTTTGTTGTTCTCCTTAAAAGTAGGGTAAATAAAAAGGAATGAACGGCTTATTCTCGTAATTTAGTGTAAGGATTTAAGGCGTATTATAAAATAATAGATATTTTGATCGTCCTCTGCTTAATATTTTTTCTTCCACGGAAAAACAACCAACACTGACAATCGTTGTCAGATGTCGGTAAATAAAAGTAAAAAATTGTTCTGATACCAAATAGGTTCCATTTCTCAACAGTATATTTTGAAGACTAAACCCCTTCGAAACCAAAGAATGCGTTATAATTATATTAAAAAGTATTTAAAAGTTCTTAGTATTTGTTGTGCGTTACCTGCACGTATGCGTCGTTCAGCGGCTGTCCGGCGTTGACGGGTGGGCCTCCGCCGTGCATCTTGAGCGCGCGCACCGTGCTCACCAGCACCGCGCAGTGCGGCGTGTCACCGCTCGCCCGGCACTTTATGTCGAAGAACTTCTCCATGCCTGTAATGGTTCGTTATGAACTTATTTTAACACTTGTAGAGCCATTAACGGATTGTCGGAACAAGAATTTCCAGCTCTTCGGAGTATTTGATATATGTTTGCGAAATTAATAGTGACCTATTGACACATATACAACACGGAGGTGGCTTCTGAGATTCTGTTGCTATGATAAATGTTGATCACTCTTACCCATAAATATCTAGAACAAGCGGGAGAGTTGCCGTTGTCAGCGTTTATATAAAAAACAGAAACGTATACCTTACTTATGTTGCAACCACACCAAGATCTCCAAGCATACTGCAAGGTATTTCCTTAGTGTAGCTCTAGCATTCGTGCCAAATAACCTGTTTTACTTAAAAAATAACGAACCGATATCAGACCCGAATCCAGCTTCGGTGGCAACGAAGCCGTTCTCCCGGGCGAGCTTCATGGCGATCTTGTCGGCGAGGATGGAGGAGCAGCCGTGCGCGATGTTTGCGAAGGGCCCGGTGTGCACCAGCACGGGTGTGCCTTCTAGCGTCTGCATCAGGGTTGGCTCCAGCGCATCTCGCAGAAGCACCATGAGTGCGCCAGTAACACCCTGACAGAAGTAACATCCAGTATATTTTGTTCCGGCGTTTTAAGTATGTTGCACCAAAGTATTACCTCATTGATGGGTATTAGGTATATATGGGTATTGGGTATATTAGTATCTAGTATATTTCTCATGGTTAGGAATTGCTTGGAATATTTACTATACATGGAACCAAGGAAGTTTTAACCGTTTTAATGCGACATCAGGCCTATTCTATTAGAGACAGAGGCAATAGTGGTTGACTAGCACGGACTATTCTTAAAAGCTATACTGATTTTACAATAAGTGGCGTAATAAGTTAATTAGCACCTTTTTTCTAAAAAGTCAATCTTTTGATGAAATACAACAATGGTGGGAATACTAACAAGGTCGTCCGCTGTGACGGGATTGCCACTTTTATCCAATGCGACCACCATGCTGGCTAGGCGCTCCTTGATGTCGTCAAAGTCCTTGCCCAGCGCCAAGATTGCCATGATTTCCGACGCCACGGAGATGTCGAAGGCGGTCTCCCGAGTGAATCCTTTCTCCGTCGGCGACTGACCGATCGTGATCTTTCTCAGATATCTGTCGTTCAAGTCCACAACTAAAATACAAAAGAAGATAATTATGAAAAAGCCCTCATCTAATAATTTCCACATTTTTAACAGACTGTTTAAAGTTTGTTTCGTTGAAACTGTAATTACCTCTATTCCACATTATTTTGTTTGTATCAATGTTAAGTCTCGCAAACTTCGTTCTCTCCTCATCGGTCAGAGAGTCGGGGTCGGTCTTGTTTATTCCCAACCTGTTCAGCCGCCTGAGCTGGATGGCCGAGAACTTTCTGACGCCCTTGACCTTCGGCACTAGGCGGTCGTACAGTGGACCGTCCTTTTGGGTCAGCTCGTGAAAGATCCTAGCGTCCATCTGAGCTGCCAGCAAGTTATTAGCAGCGGTGACCGCGTGGATGTCACCTGTTAAATGAAGATTAAAGTCTTCCATTGGGATAACCTGGAAAGATATACATATGTATGTACATCATGTTGATAAAACAATAAAAATGGCGGTAACACAGTAAACCCGTATTTGAAGCTCGGCCTTAGAGTGGTCATTAATTTATATAACGAAATAACAAGTAATATAAACAACTGTGAGGTGCAACGTTTTCTGTTTGTTTGCATTTTTGCTAAATATAACTTCTAGGCGCTTGTGTTTTGAGGATTTCTTCTTCTTTATCAGCAGCTTTATTTAGCAGCAAGATCATGGCCAAAATTCTTGTACGGGTATACGTCACCGGTCACGGTAGCGCTGTTGGCCAAACTGTTAGCTTTCACATTTCCAGAGATGCCACAGTGACAGTGACAGTACCCAACAAAATGATACTAAATAGTTGTGTAATTTGCAGTGCAACATCTTTCGCCTACATTCAAATATAACATGAAAAAAAGGGTTAAGTTTTAGTGAAAATTTTACTAAGCTCTGTAATGCACTTAAGAAGTCAGTAAATACAACAGTTTTTTGAGTTTGAAAGACGGCACATATTCAAAAGCTTCTAGTAGTCCAAAACATTCACCTGTAAAGACCGAGGATTTCTAACCTAGTCATTTTTACCCATTAAAATAGGCCTGAGCTGATATATTGCGATATGGTACAGTGCATTGAGATACACTTGGGTGTTCGTTGGTGTACCTGCGAGTACCCGCCTCCAGCCGCTCCTCCCTTAACGCCGAAGGTGGGTCCTTGGCTGGGCTGGCGCATGCAGGCGAAGGCGTTGCGGCCGCGGTGCGCGCACAGCGCCTGCACCAGGCCCAGCAGCGTCGTGCTCTTGCCCTCGCCCAGCGGCGTAGGTGTGATACTGGATGGGCATAACAAGTAACATGGTGTGAGTCCCGAAGACGACAAAAGCGCTTGTACGCATAGGAAAAAAGTTACGTTGTGAAATGATTTAATAAGCCCAACGAACATAGTGTAGATTAGTCACTCGCTGTACAAACTATGACGCAGGCGGTGTGGTGGGACGAGAATGAACGGGTGGCATTCCGAGGTATTTTCATTTTGAATTGGCGAATCTTCTATATGGCGCTGCTGTCTATGTTCCCTATAAACTCCACAACGTCTGGATCGATTTCGATTACATTTTGAACGTTCCGTTTGGCTCAATAGGTGATCCTACGACGTTTGGTAGCGAGGATCAACATAATTAGTACTAAGAGTGCGAAGCCGGAGCGTTCATTTTTTAATGTTTAGTGTATTCATTCCTATATCTATCCATATCTAGTTGTTGAGTGACGTTTTGTCGACAGAATATATTTAAGAAAGCTCCGTTTCAAAGTAATCGACGTCTATGGATTTCGAATTTATCGTAAGTATTCTAGATTTGGATTAAATGGAGCTTTATCTGCCATTAACTTTATAAGAAAATCTTTATGTTTCCAGTGTTTAGAGTGACTCTTAGTTGTATGAGCACTAACCCAGCGACGACGATGTACTTGCCGCCGCGTTGTGCGCTCAGCCGGTCGAGCACCGACAGTGAGATCTTGGCCTTGGTGCTGCCGTACTGCGACACCTCGCCCGGATGTAGCCCGATCTCCTCCGCCAGCTTGGCGATGTGTTTCGGCTTCTGCGATCGCGCGATCACGATGTCACTAACAGAAAAAAAAACAATAAGTTAGGAATCATATACGGCTCTTTTAACTTTAAACTATTTAAGCCAGTATTAAGAAAGATGACGAAAAAGAGAAAAGGAAATGACAAAAGGCAAAAGTAGTGGATTTTTTAGTGTCGTAGACTTTTGAAAGATTTCTTAATTTACCTAGGCGGCGGAGAGAGCGGTGTGAGTCGCAGCACGTCCAGCGGCCAGGCGGGCTGCAGCAGCCGGTCGAGCTGGCGGCGCGCAGCCAGCACGGTGTTGCGCATTAGCATTGCCACGGTGAGGGGGCCCACGCCGCCCGGCACCGGCGTCACGTGCGACGCCACCTGCACCGCCTCCTCGTACGCCACGTCGCCCACCAAACGCTGTTTGCTTTTCTTCGTCGGATCTGTAACATTACTAAAACTGTCAAATTTAAAATGAACTAAAATGATTTTATCAAATGCTGAACATAGCCCTTTCATAATTGTTGCGATTTCACACATTGAACTCAGCGACTTTCGATTACATCACTACTGTTATCAAGTTATTAAATCAATTAAGAAGTAAGCGAGATAAACTCTTTAGCTAGACGTGCTCGTCGTTATTCTTAACAGTAACCACCGTTATTCATTTTATAGCTCCGGGACCGTTTACAATAAGAAACAAATTCAGTATTTATAGTGAAACTAACATGGCACTATCTAAAATAAACTGACAAAAACTGATTTAAAAATAAGTTTAGTTTGATCAAGTAGCATAATATGCAAATTATAATTTCGCAAATATATTATTCTTACCTCGTTTAAAACTTGTTTTGCATCATCACATTCATATACTTTTTACGAAAATATGTCGAAAGTAAAAACAACACGATCAATCTCAGAAGCATTTGTTTGTTATTTTAAAACATAAAACGCCACGGGTCGACGTTAATGAAATAATTTCAAATTCACAAAGCAATTTAACCAACGTCCACTAAACCACGATACATGTATTAAATCCAGTGTTATGGCAAGACGAAGGTGCGCGTCGTGAGAAGCGAACATCCGGACGTTGTTTTCAATTCCATTATAAACAGGTATGTGTGAGATGCATGTACGGAAATGTATGGAATATTGTATTATATATGTGTGGCGATGGCGATGTATGTATGTACGTTCCCTATAGACTACGAAACGGCCGGACGGTTTTTCTTTTAAATTTTTAGGAATACTTCAGATTGGCCTAGCCGGATCACTAATACAGTACAGTATAAAGCAGTTCATTGTTTCAGTAAATACGATTGGAATAGAATCGAAAATAAATTCAAGGCGTTGGACTTTTACATGCACAACTATTTGGGTGTTAAGCACTGTCTAGTAATACTAAGTTCACTGCGTAGGTATACGCTGAAAAACTTTATTGATTACCTGATATGGCATTTATTCCACAATCAATAACGATCGCTCCCGGTTTGATCCACGAGCCACGAACCATTTCCGCTCTGCCAATGGCCACCACCAAGATGTCAGCGGTCTTTGTCTAAAACAGAAATGTTAAGAGTCCTTTTACTCTTTGTAGCGACTTACTTTGGTGGAAGCGAACTGCCCCGGTAGTAAGCAAACATACTATATAATAAAATCAGTTATAACTAAAATCTTTTGTGTTTTTTATGTAAAATCTCATTATTTACGTTAACAAAGCTAGCAAATAAACAGGACCATTTTCTGCTATTATGGCTGGCTGTTGACAACACACAGCTGGCGCGTTTCAAGCTGAAAACGACAAACAAATCCGTGTGGAATGAAATAACAATGAGCTATAAAACGTTCTAATAACGTAAAAATTTCATAATTCAAACATTTTTTTCATTTCACTCAATTACAATTTCAATAATATTTTGATTATATCGATATCGATGTTTTGATGACATATGATTACGTTACACTGAGATTTTTCCTTATGTGCATTACTGAAATAGTGACTCCGCTAGAAATGTAATGGACTTACGATCTCGCTCAAGTTGTTAGTCTTGGAGTGGCAGATGGTGACGGTGGCATTCTCCCATTTGAGGAGTTCAGCGACGGGAGTGCCAACGATGCGGCTGCGACCGAGCACGACCGCGCGCTTGCCGGCGATACTGGTGCCCGTGCGCTTGATCAGCTCCACGCAGCCCGCTGGCGTGCACGGAACGAAACCGGAGAAGTCGCCGATGGCCACTCGACCCTCATTCTCGGTGTTCAAACTGGAGGGAGTTGTTTTTGTCTCTTATCATTCCGTACCCTCTCCTCTTTTCTACAAAAGTAGAGCTAAGTAGCATGTAATTCGGCTTGCAGTACCACGATCAGACAAAATACCCAAGTAACGTAGAAGTACTTATACATACTGATGCGTCTTGTTAGTGAGTGGGATTTCACAGTCCCTAATTCCTTTCTATCCCCACCTATTCATCCTCATTGTCGTATATAATGTCTTCCTCTTTCCTATTCAAAAAAGAAAGAGGTGTCTTGTTGACACTCGGTTGGCGCGAAAAGGGTATTTAGATGTTAAATTTGATTCAGCTGAATCAATTGAAAATCGTAGATTCGTAGGTGAGCGGTAAGTGCCTCAGAAAACCACTGCTAGCTGGTTTTTGGTGGCGTTTCATTGTTACACTTTTGTCGCCGCTGTCGCTTTAGCCTCCAGCCCAAAAGCAAACAAATAACGTGGAATAAAGAACTCCTTTCTGAAACTATCATTTGTAACAGTGTTGGGTAGAAGCTGACACAAGAGAATAGTTTAGTGCTTTTGTATTCGTCTCAATATTGATAACATTCAAAAGCCGTTGTCTTTAGCTAGGGCACAACTTTAAGCTAGACAGTATGTAAATCACAATGTCCATACCCATCAACATCCTTGTGTGAAGATACAGCGTCGGTAATCAGATGGGAGTCGATCTGGTGCTGGGAGTCCAGCGGCATCTGAACGATGATGCCGTGCACCTGCGGGGACTCGTTCAGAGCTGTCAACTTCGCCAGCAACTGCGAAAAAGACAAACCATTATAAATATATAAAAAATTTAATGCATATATAATTACACACAGGACATTTTCATATATAACAATAATATTCACAGCTGAATCTATACATATTAATTCTTTTCTATTATAATTCAAGCACGAGAGAAAGAAAATTATCTATCCCTACTTCTCGTCGACAAATAAGGTTCTTGTGGTGGATAAAAATATCATATGTAAAGAAGGTATTTACAAGTCGTTATTTATCAATAGAGTGTACGGCGCACAGTCCGGCACACATCTCAGTACCCCTTGCATAAATTGAACGTCTCGACCCGAGAAGTATACAACGACCACGCCAAATACCGAAGCGATTTAGAGGTATACTTCTCTATTTCGTCTGATGAGTGCGGATATCTTTTTCTTTCTTAAGAAAAACGAGCAAGCGGTTCGCCTAAAGTTAAGTGACCGCTGCCTATGGAGCAACATGCAAATGAGTGGTAGATCGGTTGAATTTAATGTTGAGAGGGTAAACAGAAAAAAGGTTATATCCCTTTCCCACCCATCCAGTCTTCCGTCAAATCCTCAACTTGCCATCGTTTAATAAAGAATTAGGCTTACGGCACATCACTTATTACATGAAACGCAAAAATACTTCTACTTTACGTCTACTGTGAGGTCGCGGTATATCACCGGCCCATTCGTAGAACAGATGTTGTTTAAGCGGTCACTGTTATCACCATAAACATATCGAACCATCATAATAGCTTATTTTATGTCACTATTAGTCATTTACATCTTGACTAAATTTCTAATCTAATTTAACAGTGGTAGAGCCCGCAACAACATCTGTTGCACGGATGGGCCGATCGACCGGTGAAATACCTCACAGAAAACAGGCGTGAAGTAGAAGTACTCTGCGTTTCGTCTGATGAGTGAGGTGCCGGAGGCCTAATTTCAGTCCTCTTCCCCTTCCCACCCTTTCCTCATAAGGACAGGATGGTAACCGGAAGAGGATTGGACGGGGAGGGGGTTGGCGGGGAAAAGGATAAAGGAGGAGGAATATCCTTTTTCCTGTCTGTGCCCTCTGTCCATTAAAGGTAGGCAACGCATCTGCAACACATGTCCTTGTTGTGGATGTCTATGGGTAGGGCTCGCCTAACATCAGGTGCTTGCTCGTTTGCCACCTTATTCATAAAAAAAATAAAATGATATGTTTACTGATCGTAAACAACTTATAATAAATAATTGTTGCGTCATATCGGTGTTATCAGGAGTTCATAGAGCAAGGATGGATGTTGTTGTACCGTTACGAGTGACGTTATGATAAATAAATGGGACCAAATGGCGAGCACTAGCTGTCGAACAAAAAAAGAATCATCGAAATCGGATCATAAATCACGGAGTAATCGATGTACATACATAAAAAAAAACCTGTTGAATTGATAACCTACTCCTTTTTGAAGTCAGTTAAAAATGAGAAATCGTGTGAGAAAAAAATAATCTTTAGGAGAAAATAAATTATACTAAAATGATTAGGATCTTCCGAGGACAACGAATACAAAACATCAAGATCACTACCAATCTAAGTTGTCACCATAAAGTGTTTATTTACTAAAGAGCTATTCCAATTAGACATCATTAATCTAATCTAAACCAATTTATTAAGAGCATTAGTGTAAACGTACACTTAGAGAGTTTAAAACTATTACATTATATATTTGCATAAAATACTTCATTCATTTTGTTATTGTCTGTTATCAAATTTAAGTCGAACGATCGCGACACATGCGACCCTGAACCGTAATAAGTTTGTTATATAATTACGCAGCAAATCACAGATTACGTGTTTTAGAAGCTGTGTAATAAAACATATTTATACTTTTTGTTAAGTCATCAGTTCATGCCCTCTTAAAGCAATAATATTTTATACTTTATATATGTATACGCATACAAAATCATCCGTCAAAAGTGTTCCAAAGACAGTGACAGCAACATTCACAGCATGTCGAATGGTGTAAAAAGGATAGCATAATTAAAAAAAAAATACCAATCGAATGGAGCACCGCCTCCTTTTTGAAGTCGGTTAATAATAAGAAAAAAAGGATTGCTAGAGTATTTGCCACTTATACTTAATGACACGAAATACGTCACAATTAGGACGTTTTCGAATTATTATTATTTATATTACATTATTTTAAATTACCTACATATTCTGATTTCTGCAATCTACGGTCTATCGCACTTTGCGATGGCGTATATACCAAAATTGTTGTTTTCATATTTGGACTTAACTACCATTCACCCGGTACTATTACATAAGAGGCAAAATAAAGTCTAACTTCGGCTTGCGTGCAGTCTCTCGGCAGTCGTATATGCTCAGCCAAGATGCCGATGTTCTCTGCCGCTTTTAGCTTCATCCGGATGTAGACATTGGAGTCCTCGCGGCCGCCGACCTGCACGATGGCCAGCCCCGGCTGCAGCCCAGACTTGGCTCGTAGGTCCGACACCTGCTGACGTAACTCATCTTCGATCGACCTGTGTTAGGAAATTATTTATTAAAATTTTACTTGTAACTAACGAGCTAAGCGTTGATGTGTAACATGAATATGCCAGGACCTTGCCAATTAGAAAATCCACGTAAGTCCAATTTGTGTGTTTTTTAAGTAACAATTTTTTCTATCTATTAAACATACATTAAACCAAAATTGCGTGCACAAATCGAACGAAGTAAGAGATTTATGCCAGTTTTCACCAAGGCACCCCTAAACTCTTTCTTACCAGGAGTTCCCTAACCTAAATTATTACCAAAATCAAAAAGTTAGGGTTTATCTTTTAAAGGGTCACTTAGTTATTATTCTTATATATTTATAAAAGACTATATTCTCATGTATATCAAAGAATATACTGACTGACGGATATATCAACGCACATCTCAAACTACGGGGCCTAGTGACTTCTGTTTTTGTGAACAGTTATAATTTATACAAAGTTTCTTAGTTTAGGCGCTAGAGGGAGCTAGGGAGAGTAGTAGAGCTTTAGTAAGTTCATTAAATAATATTCATACCTATTATCGGGATATTTCAAATAGCTATTATATTTAATAAGAATAACACACTATCTTAGATAACCTTAATATTTTAAGAAGCCCTCGTCATATTACGTAAAAACACAGGAGTCTCTCACGGTGAGTACATATGTGACGGCTTAAGTTTATTTAACTCAACAGTTTCGATAACTTATAAATTCTCAATAACAATAACAATTTCAGATCTAATTGGTACGCCATTAATTCAACATAATTAGATATAATTAATTTAAATATATAATTCAAATTAATTATATCATAAATTAACTAAGTTAAAAGTTAAAAGAGATGATCTGTGGTCAAAACTTGGTTGCGTTTTGGATTGAACCGTGATCTAATACAAGCGTTAAAATCTCTTTATTTAGAGTCTATTGCTTGTGTTAGAATTAACGGGGCCTACTCAAACTGGTTTAGCATTAATAAAGGTGTAAGACAGGGCAGTGTAGCACCCGGGTGGTTGTTCAATCTCTTTATGGACGAATGATAAGACGAAGTGTGGATTAAGAATGGGTGAGTTAGTTGTGAAATGTATCTTATACGCCGATGACCAGGTCGTGTTTGCGTCATCGGCGGGGGACTTACAATTTACGCTGAATGTAGTGAATGATTCATTAGCAGGTAAAGGTATGAAGATGAAGGTAGATAAGACGAAAGTGAAAGAGAACAAAGTAAGACAGTAATTGATATACTTAAATGTCAACGGCAAAGAAGTCGAACATGTGGATGAGTTTGTGTATTTGGGATGTATGTTTAGTAGAGATGGTAGACACGTTAAACATTTTGAACAAAGATTGAATGCGGGAAATAAAATGATTGGGGCTATAGATACTGTAGTGAGGAGTCAGAATGTGTCTATTAAGTCTCGTCTGGCAATACATAATGGTGTACTAGTCCCCACTTTAATATATGGTATAGCTGGGTTTGGCAGGAAAAGTATGCTAGTAGAGTTAATGTATGTTAGGCGTGACACTGAATGATAGGATTAAAAATAGCATTATAAGGGAAAAGTGTGGCTTAAAAGAGGATGTTGTGACTATAATTGAGAAAGGTATGTTTCGGCGGTTCGGGCATGTTGAATGGATGAATGAAGGGAGAGTAACGAAACAAATTTATGTTGCAAAAGTGACTGGCAGCGTTGGTAGGAGACGTCCTAGGAGTACTTATATCGATCAGATTAGTAAAATACTAAAGAAGGGCGATATAAAGAGTACCCGTAACCGACAAGTTTGTGTGCGAGGTGTGCCAGGATCGCGCCAAATGAAAATCCATAATCTCTGCCTACCCCTCTGGGTTACGGGCGTGAGCATATATTTATTTATTTAATTCAACATACGCTATCACTTAACATTCAAAGGCCGAATGTCGGCGGTTGACTCCAAGGGGCCGTCTAAGACTAGGGCACAGTGTAAATACTATAGAGAATTTATACTGTTATCAGGGACACTTTGGTGGTGGTGAAAACGAAACTAGCACAATTTTAGGGGCTCCCTAAAATCTAGGAATTATTAAAATAATGAAGAAGAATAGGGGACATGAGTTTTATAAAGTAGTGATGAATGAAATTTCGTGATAAGCTATTTTTCGTTTGTTAATATTGTAAAAAATCGGATTGTTGTAGCCATAAGCAGTAGCCGTTGTACAATTAAACCCAATAGCTTCTTCAAGCCTTCTATGTTTACAACATAAAAGCTAAATCCTGCAATTAAGGGTTTTAATATATCTCTATGAATATTTTCAATGTTCATCGTAAGTAAATAATTTTGGTATGAATTACATACATAATAATAAACAAAATTTCAATTAATATCACTTTAAAATATTGACAAGGATAAATCTAAGAGCATAAATAATAAAAACGTACCGGGCTACTTCGGTTCCCGAAATCACTTGCGCCACCATCTTGATACCGTAACGCTTGTCTTCTTGCTCACTTTGCAAGAACTTCAAGAGTGAACTGAATTAATTTATAAAGACCAGAGTCTTGGACCATCACCCGCGCGCCCCCGCGACTCCCGATAACCCCAACCAGATGATACAACAACTTACAATAGGTATTTAAAACTAAATAACCTATAAAATTACAACATACAAATAATAGACACTATCAGAATCGATTTCTATTATGTGTAAATCTTAATTTTTTTGCAAACTATTTTGTAAAAGTGTAGTACAAAGAGGCTTGTCCCTCGTGGGATCCACCTCCAAGCCTGCCTGGACATGTGACTGGGATCCCGACGGAGGGTGTGGCCAATCCATGACTATTTACGACTATCCGGCGATTCCCGGCAGCGTGCCAAGAGCTCTTCGTTACGGATTGTTTTCGGCCAAAATCCTAGGATCTGACGAAGGCAGCAATTGATGAATACTTGGAAGTGCTGCGTCGTATCTTTTGTCACCTTCCACGTTTTATGCCCATACAGCAGGACGGATTTCACAGAACAATTTCACATTTATAGAGTCCCATCCTTAACGGCAGATTTATTCGTCTGGGGCGTTGTCGTTCTCTAGTTATCTAATTTTGTGAAGTTATTTAAATGCTTTAGGATTTGCCGCATTCTTTCATTAAAAAATACTTACCGGCACGTCGCCAACGCCAACGGCAATAGTTTTCATTTAACGATATAGACACGTGATACCATCAATCTCAATTTGAAAATGCTTGATAACACAAAAAAAATTGTACGAACAAACTAAGATCATGGCTTTATGAAAAAAAAAATCATTATTATGCTCAGTCACGAATTATCTTCACAACAATTTTTAATAATAATCGCGTGCGGGTAAGTGAAGAATAAATTGCTAATGCTATTCTTACTTTTGTAGTCGTTGTAGGTTGTAGCGTGAGTCGTTATAATGATGATAACCACATAATTACCTATTTTGAGAAATATATTCTAATTTTATGTATTAGAACGAACTTGAGATTTTAATAACAACCACAAACGCAATTTCGCCATAGTATTATACCGATAAGGGCGTTTTGTAAATTAAGAGACCAGAGAGAAACAACCTCGATGATAAAAATTGGATCGCAATAATTGACGATTCGAACAAACCGATATGAGTCGTTATCGCCTTAGACAAAGAAAGAGTAAAGAAATACGAAGGCGGATTGGTGGAAGAGGAGGGCTAAGGGACTTTAACCCCAATTCTTCCGTGCCAAAATAGTGACACGTTGTGTGCTTTTTTTTTGTTAAAACCTAACCAGGTGTCCCAAACGACAAACCTGGATCCGCTACAATGGAGATGATGAGATAACGACTTAATATTAGTAACTAATTTAATTGTGTGAACAAACAAAATAAAAAATAGATGAAAAGAATGTCACCGACATTTCTTAACTAAGCTAAATCTTTTACTATGAGATGATTCACGACGATATACGAATGGCGGTATTGTACGTCGACGTATATATACAAATGTAAGTAGATCCGATAAATATCATTAAGAGCTAAGGAAAAAATCTTACCTTCTACATTTTAAACAAAACTCATCTGCCATTTTCAAACAATAACGACGAACAAAACTAAACATTTTTCTTGCAACTTTTTTAACATAAAATTTTCTTATTTAAACAAGACAACAATTCCGGAGGACAATTTCCGAAAAACAACTTTCTTCTATACGCATAACTTGAATAAAGAAGTTGATTGTTCCGACATTAAATTATGTGAAGAGATAAACTTTGTTCGGGAACTAAGTTGAGGTCATTCGAGTGCAATTGGTTACAGGGTGAAAGAAGTAATGATAAGTAAACAACTTAGAGTAATGTTATCATTGTATATAAAAACTCGTAACATCTAACTTACTTAAATATAGAAATACATACTTGACTCACGAAGGCATTTGGTTCGATTCCCAGTCACGCTTCAGTGAAACTACTAGTCTAATTAGGTTATTAGAAAGCGGATAGTGATGCATAGGCGAGTCTAGCCTACTATAGGAAAAAGGCGAATGAAATTTGTCAAATTGTGCAGCGTCTGAATGGGTGAAGTTGTCGAGGTACCTCAACACCTGTCACACACGCCGAGGTAATATTTTGTGCGACTCGTAAAAACTTGTATGCAGGCCTTAATGTTTGTAAGACTGTAATATAAAGGAATCAAAATAAATAAGAGCATTATAAACGAATATTTACAAAAGTACCAAATTCAAATTCTTAATTGTATATTTTTTGTATTTATTAAATAAATTAAATTAGATAAAGTTTAACAAACTACTTTCGATTACTTCTAGATAGAAATAAAGTTTTGCAACGTAATAAAGTAAAGTTATCGCTGGAATTATCTAAAATGTTTTACAAATATTACGACACGAGCCGTAAATGCAAAAGATATATTGTCAAAAAAAAACGTAAAATGAAGAAGGTTGTTAACAATGCCTTTTAGTTTCTAAGAACTAAACAATAATAGCAATGTTATTATCTTGTTCTTAAAAATAACTGTAAGGTTTAGAGAAACTATTTTTAGCGGTTAGAGCCAGCTCCACAGAATTGAAAGACAGCAATGCTTCTAATGCGCTTAGCCTGAAGTTTTTAAATAAGAGATTTGGCGACAGACAAAATTAGTAAAATAAATAAATATGCGCTCACGCCCGTAACCCAGAGGGCTAGGCAGAGATCATGGATTTCCATTTGGCGCGATCCTGGCACACCTCTCTCGCTTCTTCTACATTTATACATCTACGCATATTTCAACAATAAAACAATATTTCAAGAATACTAATACTAAAATAGCGTGTTTTTTGATTTTTATATTTTCCTCATAATCCTAATTTGGACTTAAACAAAGTTATGTAAAGTATATTATCAGTTCTTGATAAGAGATAAGACAGACCAAGCTAATAAAAGTGTGCTAACAAACCACGTCCCCGTACGAGAACTGATGCATCCTGTTTTTTTTCTGTGACTGGTCAATGTTTGCCTAGAAAAGTCATTTACAGCTACACCGGGCTCGAGGCGGCAGGGCGCAGAAGGCGCCTAGCTTAAGACTCTTTAAGAGTAACTTAGCTCGGGCCGTTATTTTGTTATTATAAGCGGATTAGGCATCCTCATTGTTTACATTTGTTTTTATACTGACTAACCCAGCATCGCCATTGTCAATATACTAATGTTATACGTTAATAGTAAAAAATATAACATTATAGGTAATAACTCGCGATAATGTTACTTTCTCATAGTGTATAAGATATTAAAATCGGTTTAACAGTTTTTGAGTATCTATTAACTCCACAATACCAAAATAACTATACAATATGTCATAAAACAAAACTGTACTTACTCCAATACAATATCAATGCCTTCCGACGAGTTCCACATTTTATCACACTGACTTTCGCGTTTAAAATTCAAAACATATTTACCGCGTAACTCTGACGATGAAGGCTCAAGGCATACTAAACCGTAACCGACGCAAGAGGCTTGTTCCGATCACTTAAAGTGGTCAAGCAAGTAAACCATCGAATAGGCGCTAATAAAAAACAAAAACCTTCTACCTTTTAAGCAGTGTAATAGATGTATTCTTGTATGCCTATTGTCGCTAATTATGTATTCTATAACCGGTAGTATTTCACTTTGTATTTCTCCAGTTTGTTTTGTATCAGTATTGACAATTTGACGTGCTACGTCTAGCCCAAAATGAAACTGAAATTTAAAAAAACCTAATGGAAAAGAAATTTACCTGTAGTTTTTATTGTCCCTATAGAAACAGGACCTCTAATGACGAGTTTATCGGGTTGTACGCTCGGTATCCAAATCCAATTTGCTCTTCAGCATTCTACCGTTTCTTTTTAAATTCTCGATCGAACGATCTGTGTTATTACGACCGGCAAAATAACAACAAATTAACTATTACTTTTAATTATATGTGGATTGACTTTTAATTATGTGTGGAATATCGATAAAAATGTGTATCACGTTGACACTACTATTTTTAACTCATACATACAGATGACTATTAAGACATGCGCATATGTTTTTTTGTGTGTTGTACGAGGGTACGGTACTGTTGTGACGAACCCGTATAAAGTAGTAAAGCAGAAATGATGATCAAAAGGTTTGTGAATGAAAATTGAGACAAATAACATTTAATTCAATATTTAACATAATGAAAAAAAACAGAGATCAACATTTTAATAGTAATTCTAAACAGTTTTCTTAACAAATCATTATATTAATAGCATAGTTATGATTTAACTAGCGATGTAATGTGTCAACTACAAGTAGAGATGCGCTGCTGAGTGAAGAAAACAATGTTATATGAAAAGAAATTAATAACAGGTGAGATATTTAAAGGTTATATACTAAAGGGCAACGGAGTAGGAACGTCTTACTTTATGTCATTCGTTAGATATAACGATACATAAATAGTACAATTGTATCAGTTACACAACACTACGTATGTACATGTTGCTACCTACAAATAACAGGCTTAATTTGACAGCTATTGAGAGCAAAAAAAAGTCATGAGACACTAAAATTGATCTTAGTGCAGAATGAAAAGTTATTCCTTTTGAAATAAATCAAACGACGGGTAAAACCTCAAGCTTTCGTTTTATCGGTTCGCATCCGTAATATCGTCACACTGACGTCACAACCGGATGTTATAACAACATTAATTACTTATATCGGTGGTTCCAAGGGGGTCTAGGGGACTTAAGCCATTTAACTCATCAGAATTCTGTGAATTTTTTTAAAGTTAATTTGATAATTATCATTGTAATGATTTCACAACTCAGAAAAGCTTCCCATCATTATAGTGGATCTGCCACTTATCACTTTAGATTTATAATAAGGTTTGTTCCACTTCAAGGTAGAATGTTTGTAAACAAACAAACGTCACTGGCCTTATCCGCCATATAACTATTTAATTTTACCATTACACGTTCATCGGAAATGATGTAATTTTGTGGATGTGGATCAAACTATAGATAAAATTATTTACTCTTAAAGTACAAGTTATCCTGACAATAATATCTCTATATAGAAATTTACATTTTATTTTAAAGATTATACTACTGTATATGAGGTTAAACCCAAGGCTTGTTACTACAAGCCTTCGGTTTAACCTCATAATATACGCACATACGTACATCACAGTTTCCACAACAAACCTAATTATTTCTTATATTTACGCGAATACTACACATTGGAATAAAACAAATTTTAAGGATTCCATCGCGTTTATTTTAGGTTTTTTGTTCCCGACGTTTCAAGTACTTTTCAGTACTCATGGTAACATTGGAACGTCAGACACCTTCGTCCTCCCTGACCATGAGCTCTGTGAAGTACTCGAAAAGTCGGGAACAAAAAACCTAAAATAAACGCGATGAAATCCGTAAGACTAGTTTTATTCCAATAAGAAAAAATATTTAAGAATATCTTAAGGTATTGAGTTGTCATATTGTTTTAACGTTAACACCCAAAACACAGAGCATATATTATAAAGAAGAAATCGCACTGTTGAGTTTTTATTTTCAGACTTATATATTGTATTATAATAAATTGTCTATAGAACACTTAGAAGCAAGCAGTTTTGTACCTATGCAAAACGGTACAAGAGTAATTGTATTTATCATTATAATTTGTGTGACTAAACATTTCTAAATGTATGTCAATTTAATGTACCTAACATTATTCACGTAATGCCTCTTCGCCTTCCAATCCTTTTTAATAAGGATGGGAAGGGAAAGAGGGCGAGGGGATAGATAGGGAAAAGAGGAAAAAGGAGGGGATAAACAGTAATATCCTGTTTATCCCCTCCTCTGTCAATGAAAAGTTTGCCAGATGCCCTTTGCCACCTTTTTCTATAAAAAGTGCCAAGAATATTCTTCTTACTACTTACTACTTGTAACTCGTTTCAAATGGTTCAAGACAACAAAAATGTCTTTCTTTAGAAAAGGGGCTTGCATTATTGAGAGTATGTTTGTCTCTGTACACGCTCGTTGGTTTAAAGTAGTCAGGACTGTACGTCGCGCAGGTCGTCCTCTTTCTCCTTGTGCGCGTTGGAGTAAAGGTGTATGCGCATGGCGGGCACAGGCAGCGGGCCCGTGTTGCACAGCTCGCACGTTAGCTCCTGGCTAGATGATGATGTGGTCCTGGTGGAAAAAGGTAAGGTAAGGACATAAAATACTAGTAAATTGTGGAAATAATTTTGGTATAGAAATAAATTGGACCATGCCAAGCGTCTCAAATGTGTAGATGGCAAAGAAGGGATGAAATTTTTCATGAGAAGCACATCAATCCTCTTGTTAGGGTAATAGTAAAAATCAATTCCACAAAGATGATATTATAGGGCTGACAAATTGTTTTTTTATCTTGCATTATGCTTGTTTCTTCACCTGGAAACCATCTGGTGCAGCTGCTGGTTGCTGGCGTGAAGGCGCAGCAGGTCGTGTCGCGGCGGCGCGCGCAGCTCGAGCGGGCGGTGCAGCGCGAACACGAGCGCGCGCTCCGCCATGCCCGGCACGCTGATCTCTAGCAGCTCGCTCTCGTCCGCCGACTGCCATCTCCACGCGTTCGCCACGCACTGCGCCTCGCGGTGCTTGCGACGCTTGCGCAGCAACCTAACGAAATGACCATCTTCATCATCACCGCTATCATCTTGGCCACTATCGTCATTATCACCACGATCGTCATTATCGGCACTGTCATCACACTAAGAGATAAATGTTCCTTCAAGCGCTTTATATTCACAAAAAAATATTAAAGGTCATTTAGATTTTAATGGAATAAGAAAGTAAAATAGTAAGCAGTTCACAGTGTTATATCACCACACGACCCCTTCCCAGAAATATATTTCAAAATATAGTACTTCTCAGTTATATTCTGATTATGAGTGAGTGGATGTTCCACTTACTTCATAATGTCCTCGCGTATGAACTTGGGCACTTTGGGATGGAACTCGTCGTCGGCGGTGGGCGTGTCCTGGCCCTCGCTGCAGAACATCATGTAGTCCATCAGATGTCTCACGTGGTTAATCTGTTACAAGTAAATTGCTAATGATATTAAATAGATTATTATCATTTCCATGCCGAACTACATCCTAATTTCAAAATAAACAACACTTAAACTCTTTCTCCCTCTCTGTCTTACTCTTAATCTTTGTGGGTGTGTCTTTTTCTTTGTATTTTTAAAAAGAAAATGTTGAAGTCTTACCAAGCCGATATCTTCTACGTTGAGGTCGGCGTCGATGTTGACGAGTATGTCGTGCTCGGGGAAGTAGGGCCGGCCGGAGTCGTCGCTGCCCAGCCCGCACAGCGTACTCACGTAGCGCGTGCAACGGTCGTCACGGCGCAGCTCAGCGCTGAAAGACAATCAAAAACAACATACTTTTAGTGCACAAAACGTTTATTTAATTAAACAGGACACGTTTTTATGGAAAAGGCAATAGACCAAATGGCGCACTTGGTTTTATGTTAACCATAGACATTCACGTTAATCAAATGAATTGTAGATCCGTTGCCAGGCAACACTAGGCCTTTATGATATCTATTACCATATTTGACAATAAATTTTCATCTATACTTTTTTATACTAGAAGGTGGCAAACGAGCAAGCAGATCGATATTAATCGGTACCAATAGACATCAACAAGACATCAAGAAGACAAGCAAATGGATTGCAGATATGTAACCTACAATAGACAGAAGAGGGGATAATCAGATATTTCCTTTTTCTATCCAACGGGTACGGGCTATACGGGCTTCAGATGAAATGCAGAAATACTTCTACTTCACGCTTGTCTTCTGTGAGCTCGTGATATTTCACTGGTCGATCCGGCCCATTCGTACAACAGATGTTTTTGTTGCGGGCTCTACCACTTTTGAACTTTATTATCTTCAGCAGTGGTAGAACCATGGTGCCGCACGACTGGGTTATACAAGACACTTATTAATGCAAGGTTCAACTTACACAGGACAGAATAGCAGAGCTATGATAGCTGGCAGACCAGGTACGTTCGGCATCAGTGTAGTGTGGTGCAATGTTAGCGAGCTGCCCATCTCATTCTGTCCAACTTGGGCAGCTACTAATAATCTACAAAATAGACAAAATTATACCTCGCCGTAGTCTAAATCCTTGTCCTGTTTTTTCTATATTGAAAGGTATCTTTAAAGCAATAGAGTGATAAACCTTTGTAAAAAGTGGTACTCGACAGAACACTCGGTAAATATCTACAATATTATATACAATCCACACTTAAGGTACCAGACAGTCCTCTTAGCATGTTGTCTAATTTAATTTTAGCCCCTCTTTTTCCTACATCAAGGAGACGACGTATCTAGAACGCTTCTGTTACATATTCACTAATTACATACATTACTAGCCACAACATCAATAATTATTTAAATTTCCTATCCCCATATCATTTACATCCCTACAACCATCCACATGGAACCACCATAGGGACACGTAGGGACGTCGAGCCTACAACCACTCATAGTCATAATTGCTCTGTGATATATGCTGTGTAATATTTATAGATTATATTTACCTTTCATAAACTTCCTGTGGCTCGGTGTCCAATAGCACCGAGTTGACTGAATTCCATTCAATATGAACCAGTTTCTCTCGACCCGCGTACATCAGATTGTGCACACCGGTTTCCAACGGGCTGCACACACCATTTTGTCAATAAGATATCTATTATTATCAAAAGAGTCCACGACGCTAAGTTTTAAGTACACATTTTGTGTAACAAATGTAAATGAACGCAAATAAAACATGGAAGCATTCTTATCGCTCCAGAATGTCATAACGAATATTGTACCATAATGCGTAGGGCTTATAATCTTTACCGCTCGCGATTTTAGTTCTTTATTATAACTATTTGGTGTGGACGTTGAGCGCAGTTTTCAAAACATCAATTCTAAAATGCTTTCATGTGTTATGAAGCGGTGCAGAAATAATACAGATGATCATTCTTAGAGCGGAATCACTGTCCACGCAACGAGATTTTTATTTAAATCTAAATTATAATGTTTTCATCATAAGAATTCATTGAGTTCAAGAATTATGCTTCAAAAATTGAATGATAAAAGCTAGAGGGAAACAAAATTGATCGGATGCCTAAAATAAAGACGGAAGACGTCCAAAATATGCGCAATTTATTTCAACCAGTTTGTCATGAAGCCACATCAACCAACATCCTAAGAAGCTCTCGCTCAACTGTTGGATAAATTCGATAAAAAAGCGGTAATTAAAGAATCTGCCCGGATTGTGAAAAGGTTCCTCTCTCTGTGACCCTAACGATTGTTTGCTTGAGTCATGGATCCATCAGCCGATTAAATACTATTATTTGACTACATATTATACAATATCTGTGGTTCCCTTTTTTTTAAATAAACAACTCAATTGACAACTCTTTCAGCCCATCAGATTGTCTCACGTTTCACAATTCTCGTACCAATAAAGCCGTTATTGCTATGTGCTGCTTATGCCGGGGCCGCACTTGTACTGCGATAGCGACGCGGCGGCGATTTCGAAGAACCAAACTCATATAAACATATGTCGGCCGCACTGCAGAAACGTCAAGCGAAATTATTTTGTTCATATTATCACCGCCGCGTCGTTGTTGACATACCAGTGTGGCCCCGCCTTTAGCCTATCAGCGACGAGCGGTGACAACAGAGCCATTCATTATTGCGCGACGTTGATAAAGAGATTGAGATAGACAGATATAACGAGTCCAAAATAGGGCGAGAGATAACCAATACATTAATATGAATGTTCACACTTATCACTATATGCCGAAAATCGACAACATCCGAAAATCTTCTTTATAAATAGGAATATAACTTATTTAGATTTTACCTAAAAGGTCCCTTCAAGCACACGTCGGTATAACACTCCTTGTAGTTGGGCGGCTCAAATTCTTGCAGGTGGTAGAACGCCGCTTCGGATTGCTCTTTATTATAAGCTCGCTTCTGTATCATGTTCAAGCCAGTCGCCATCTCTCTCAGGTCGTGGTTTAACTTAAAAAAGACACGATTAGACATAATAATTGATATTATTGTTAAAACATTTAGCTGCCTGGTGTTTTGAGATCGACAAAGATAGCTATTAAGGTCCGATTTTTAAGACCTTATAAGCTCAAGGATAGGCAGTGATACAATAATAGATTAGGAAAAAGATATATTTTTTTGCATTGATAGATATAATATTGCAAGAAAACAAATAAACTGGAAACTATTTTTTACACGCAGACGGGGAATCGTAAAGGCCTCTACACACCAAACCTGTCGGCTCGCCGGGCTTGCTGGCCGCCGCCGGGTTTGGTGTGTAGAGGCTTTAGTTAATTTTAGTAAACAAATATCGAAAATCGGTTTCATTCAAAGTATTTTAATCTAGGAAAAGAAGAAACTGACTGATGTATCATCGCACAGCCAAACTACTGGGCCTAAAGACTTGAAAATTTGCACAGAGATTGAACTCAGATTTATGATCAATCATATTAAATAGGGTTCAGCTTAGACTGGACAATCGGATTCGGGTGAATCTATTATCCATGACAAATGGCCGAGTAGGAAGGGCGCGCTTAGTATTCCGGCGCCTTTCTGGAGGATTGGGGAGGCTCGTCTTCCCCAGCGGCTGGCGCAGGCTGGGTTGCAGATGGATGGAGAGATTTTGTTCGAAGCGAGTCCGATATAATTCGCACTTGCCCTACGTTAGGGTGGATACACGTAGGCTCATATAAAAAAGCCTCGGCTTAGGCTGGACAATCGTCGGATTATTTATTTATTTATATTAGTACATCCACATCACTTATATCACACTTACAATAATTATAACTAACATAGAATTAAAATCGTATATATATAAAAACAACGATGTATATATCATTTATAAAAGTACAACTTTAGTAATTTAGTATTTAATTTTACAATATTAACATAATTTAAATTATTTTACTTTTAATTCATTACAATTTCTTTGAAAAGGTTATATTTATTATAAAACAAGTCTAAGTTATTTTAACGATCGAACTCTGCTATTTCCTTGTATTCACTACAGATCATTTTAACAGGTGACCGAGGTTTGTTCAAGAGTTATTAATGTAGAACACTTTATTGTTTCTACGTACGTTTGTTTGGTCTCGGTACTAAAAAGAATCGACTCTCAAGTAGCTGCTGGCATTTAATTGTACCATGGAGTATGTTATATAGATATCATGTGTTCAGGGCTCGTCTTCTTGTTCTAAGGGAGATCATATTGAAGTGTTTAAATCTTTGATTACATGAACTCCGATGCGAAAACCCACTTGCATTAAATTCCAAATGGCGCGTGAAGGTACGTTGAATACTCTCAACTGGTTGCGGCTGTACCGCGTAAAAAGGATTCCAAGCAACACTCGCGTATTCGAGATGGCTACGCACAAAAGCATTGTAAAGCATCTGTTTTGTTTGAAGAAGTTTAAAGTCGAATAAATTAAATTGCACGGCGGATGACACAGCGGCGGGCACAGCTCGTCATATATTTTATAAATTATTATGATTAGTAAATTTTTCAGTTCCAACTAAGCTTAACCTTCTCTCGTGAACCATGACCGCTAGGTGGTCTAATAACGTATTGAACCTACGAGCATAATTTTCAGACTGTAGATAAGTAGGAATAGTTATTACTATTATTAAGTAATTACCTTTGACTCGTAACTCTCCTCGCAGGGAACGGCGAGTCCTTTGTCTAAGAGCGCCTTGTTGACGCTCGTCTTTCCGTGCTCGGCGAATAGCTCTATTGCCACAACGCCATTCACTACCGAATACACCTGTACACACATTCAAACATATTACATAGAGACAATTTATTGCCATGTATGGAACCAAACATATGAAAAATATAAACTTGTACTCTTTTATACTTTTTTTTATTTAAACAAAGAAAAAGTTTGTGTCGCGACTACATTGCCCCGTAATCCTAAAATTACTTTAAAAAATATTTTTTTAAACATATATCTGCCAACATAAACACTATTCTGACCATGTCCGAAGACGGAGCGGCCAGCATAGTGTTAATTTGGCCAACTTCACTGGAACTCTTACGAAGGTAATTATCCCTAAAACGTTTGTTACGGACACACTCCAGTATTACGTTTTGCACATTCTCAACCACAGTACAGTAATTGCAATTAGGTGATGACACTTTCTTCATCAAAAAACTAAATTTATTTGTTGAAATGTGACCCGAGTGCAGCCGTTTTTAAATTGATGCTTGATAATTGAGCGTCTTCTATTCATGGGGATAGAGAAATATGTGGTTGGATAGTCGTATACCAGATGCCACTAACTCTCGATCTTACATCAATAAACTCCTGGCATAGGTCTTTGCAGTTCTTCTAATGTTTTAAAATGATCGCTATAAGATGGTAATATGGGAAATGGATTCCTCTACAATGGTTTGTCGAGCGAGTAGGTTTACTGCTCGGTAACCTACTCTTTTATAGATATGCATAAATAAAAAAATTGATTCATGCTTTAAAAGTTTCAAAAAGCTCTATATTACTCGTGTGTTCCTCGCCTAGCTGTCATCTGGATATGACGTGACTCCTTTAATAATGGTCGCGTGCACACCTTGCCGAGCTGTCATTAATATACGCACAT
>JWHW01025808.1:236215-264015 GCA_000931545.1 Papilio glaucus | reverse complement strand
AGCATGTAAATTTATTTCCCTTCTAAAACGATAAAAATGCCCAGTCACATTCCTTATTCTTATTTAATTGTAAGGGTCTTGCCAGTCGTAACATGTGTTATTGGACTTGCTGCAATTATGTAGTAGTGATAAGACATGAAGGGGATTTATATTTTTCTAAAATAAAAAGAGGTGACATAGGTCCGATAAAACTAATTGATAATGCACTTGCGTTGTTAGGGTAACCAACAAACGGAAAATTTATATTATTGAAGTGAAAATTTCTTTAGCCGCGTTAGACGATATTTGTTAAGAAAATCGTATAAATAAAAAGTTGGCGTGAACAACATACTTAACATGCGTTAGCAGCACTCCTCACCAACATGCTTATTTTATTGGAAAGTCAGGCCGGCCATAAAAACCTATTACATTATGTACTATACGGTCATATTGTGCCGACCTCACATAAAAAGGAGGGTAACGGTCAGGTAGTAGGAGAAGAACAAGAACGAACAGTTTCGACTAACTTTTTTATTTTTCAAGATACAAGGTTTTTAAGGGCGATATAAGGAGCACCCATAACCTACGAGCATGTATGCGTAGATGTATGAATGTAGAAGAAGCGAGAGGTGTGCCAGGATCGCGCCAAATGGAAATCCATGATCTATGCCTTGCCCTCTGGGTTACGGGCGTGAGCGCATATTTTTTAAGGTTTTATTTTTGATTATTATTTATTTATTTTTGGACTATTGTCACGCCTTCCCGCCTGTTTTGAATTTTCAGTTCTATCCGCAATCGCTATGACTGCCAGTGTTTATATTTATTGATATAACATGATAAACAAATTACAGAAGTACAGAAATTACAGAATGCACAATTAAACCAGTTAAAGCTATATCTGTCTGGCCTGACTGACCGAACCGAGAAATATCACCGTAGATATAAAGTTCTTAAATCTAACCGTGGGATTCCACTACACCTACGCGATACAAGCTTTCTCTCTATCCTTGTCTCTGAAAAAACTGAGATGATAATATGTTTTGTGTCAATGTTTTCGACAGTGTAAACACACGGTAAAAAAATGAACAAAGCCAAGATTTAAAACTGTGTGTCATATTTTAAATTTAGAGGCAAACGACCAAATCATTCGGTAAACGTCATTGTGCGATCTTAAGTATTCGTTACAGAAATGTACTAAAAAGAAGAATGAAGATAATACCATAAAAGTGCCGGATGATGGTAATAACAGCCTCTATATGCCATCGATCTCGCCATTAACATTCTACAGCTTTTTATGTTCTCTTATTATCATTACACGCTCATTTCTATTCAATGAGAAGTGTTCGACACTACCTTTAATGTAACAATAAATAAATATGTTCACAATTTATACCATTTAAAATAACCATTATAAGTAGAACCGGTAAAAATATTTATACGGTATAATTAATCAACCTTACGTTAAAGGTAAGATTAATCCAATTATTGTTACATTACTGTTACAAAATGTATTATTTCTTACTACTGTAGATTAATTTTACATTTTTATATAAGTCATTTAATTTATTCTAATTAAATAAAACGATGGAATATCATAAAAATATTAACAACAATAATCATCGCTAATAATTCAACAGAATTTTGTCCCTAGGGTCAAAACTTAAAATGTCTAACCATCCGACACATTGTTTTCGTTTGTCACATCGCAATTTAGTCCTGGCTGACCACGAGTACGAAAATATGATAACGTAAAGTTTATTATTTATTTAAAAATTTCGTCGCAAGTTAAAATTAAAACTGGATTTGTATATCTGAATTTTAAAAGTAAAATTTTTGCTTCGACGACTTTTGCATATTTTTAGTTTATTGGTGCCAAGGTCTTGCTAAAAAAACTCACTGCAGTTGAAATACTTTGCGAAATTTAAAAAAATATCGAGCGAATTTTTCTAGACCTTTTTAAAAAATACCTACTGCCAAGTATAAAGCTTTGGTGGTTCTTAATTAAACTTAAGACATTTCCTTCATTACTTGTAATATTTTTACCTCTATTCACGTCCAATGTCTTGTTAATTATAAATATTACACGTTAATAACAGAAATATAATTTCTTACTTTTGTGTAATGTTAAAAGCTCTGATTACGTAAAGTCAAATACATCTTAATTATTCATGTGGGCCGACTTGTTTTGCTAGAGTATTCGAAATTTTTTTAACCATAATCGATAAGTAGGACGTGTGTTAGAAAGGAATTTAATCATATCATGAAGGATAAAAGTATCAATTATCTTTCATCATAGGCGCCAAAAAAATAAACCAAAGAAACTATCAAATTAAAATTTACGATCGGCCTTCGTCGTTTATCAGGGGGCAACAGATTAAAAACCAATCTGCGGTAAGCCTTTCCATTTTAAAAGCATAAATGGAGAACTGCTGATTAAAATGACAAATTATTATGCGGACAAGAGGGATCAAATCGTTTTTAAATTTACACAGGCATTTTAACGTCTAAAATATTAACATACAAACAAAATATATTTAGCTACGGAATATAATAAGCTCAGCAAAAGCGGGTAGCAATTGCTATGCAGTATATTTAAGACATTACAGCTAATCACAAAATTTCTTGGATCAAACATGATGGAAAAGTATACAGAATATGAGGAGTAAACAGAACTTCTTGGTAGCCCAAATAATGTATCAAAAACAATACGGGTGAATATCTGTATATTTTAAGAAGATAAAAAATATTATCTCACTATTCGAATTCGAATGTTTTAAATATATACGTGTCATCAATTTCAAAATGCTTGTCCGTAAATCGGTCGATTATGCCGAGACTAGTAATGGCAATGATATAATAGTTCATTGGACAAAATATTAACAACTCAAAACACAATAACGCAAGGCGATTCGATTATCAACAAATGGATTATTCGCGCTCGGTGACGCGTGGCCAGAGAAACGATCGACAGTGCGGTGCTCGCGCTGCGAATCACGCATTCGACCGATTGAAAATGTTTAATTTAAAAAAAAATGTTTCATAGTAACTATTTGATAATATTAAACAAGTTAAAAAAGTGGTGGATTTAAGTACAAAGAAATATTTTTTTTACATTACCAGGTCGAAATATTTGTTAAATATGTCTCATATTTTATTAACTAAACTATACCTAATTGTAACCATTTTTTTTACATGTATTTTGTCTGTTCTTCGGTTAAGTTTAGGTTACCACTGCATGTAGATCTCAATACAGTCGTCCTCAGTCACCTTATCATTTCATCATTCAATCAATACCGTAAATACGTTATATTCACCGTCATTAACTGAATTTGTCGGTCTTAAAAACACATCTTCTGTATTTAATTCTGTAATGGAATCAATCAAATCAATGGGAAAGAGAATAAAGTATCCTACGGATTGTCAAATCCGTAGGATACTTTATTCTCTTTCCCATTCTTTATCATTTACAGTAATCAAGCAGTTGCTCGCAAACAAATTATGTTCAATAATAAATTTAGTAGCAAATGTGTTGTCATTAACAGCAATGCTACTAGAGCAGCGGAAACTGTCAACCGATGCATGCTCCAATTAGCACATGAATGTTCGTAGCTCGGTATTCTTAAACGATACCACGTGGAAGCAAGACGTATTCATTTTTCGTTACTAAACATTAATTAAATGCTCTTTATGCGCTGAAATGATAATTATAAATAAATAATGATAATGGTGATTAAAATAAACATAATTTAACAAAACGAATAATGGAATGTTAGACTCGAGTTTGATTTGACAACCACATAAACTTGACATCCAGACCCGACAACGGCGAGTTACGCAAGGGATCAACCTAATAGGGTTATTAAGATTTAACAGTGTTAGCCACAGATTCAGCTCGTCAACCCACCCTTGAATTATCAATGTAAATAATCCAACATATCATCTAGGTACCGATCAAATAACATATGGGGGAATAAAATTTCCTATGAAATTCTTATTTTATAATTCAGCAGATTGTAAAAGCATCTGTCCCCTTAGCCAGTTGTATATTAATTTTATCCAATTCCACTAATAAAAAACACATGGATGATACTTATAAAAACTCAAAGCTTTCGTAGTATTAAAAATAAAGATCCCAAGTTAAATAGTTGTAGTAGAAATTTAAGCCTGCATTTTCACTACCATCTCCCCTACTCAAAGTTTCCACGTGAATTGACTATTAAAACTGTTTTTAAAATATTCGCTTTTAATCGATTATATTTATCGAATGGCCGCAATCCATCGTCCATGGGCCATTAGACACGGAAGCATTATTCGGGTCGTGCTCTACTAAGTCGATTGTCTGAAAGAACGGTTCGTAATTTGATACATAAAGCCACTGCAATAGAAAAATTTGCTAAAGTATGTATTTTGCTGTAAAATGTCGTAAAAATTTATTAATAAACAGGGATTTGAAATATGAATAGCTACCCGCGCAACGGAATTATGATGTGAGCAAAGAAACAGGAAACCTGATTATTTGATTATCACGCGAAATCGATTCAAATTTTATGACTTTGTGATTGGATTCTTTTCAAGTGAATTACTTTATGGGTTAAAGGAGTTTTTTGTGTCATGAGAATTTTTTAATCATCAAAATAAAATCATTATTTTATCACAAATTTTATGGTTAATATTATGAAAAATAAACAAATAAATATAAATATCCGCTCACGCCCGTAACCGACAGGGGTAAGCAGAGATTATGGATTTCCATTTGGCGCGATCCTGGCACACCTCTCTCGCTTCTTCTACATCCATACATCTACGCATATAAGCTCGTCGGTTACGGGTACTCCTTATATCGCCCTTCTTTACTATATCACTAATCTGATCGATATAAGTTCTCCTAGGACGTCCCCTACCAACGCTGCCACTCACTTTTGCAACCTCAATTATGGTTACCTGGAATTTCAAATATTCCAGACTAGTGAGTCTCTAATGAGTCTCTTCTATCACGGATTTTCATTCGGCACGATCCGGGCACAACTCTCTCTCATCCTCTACATTCATACATCTACGCATACGTACTCGTCGATACCGCCTTTCTGTAGTATGTAACAAATCTGGGCGGTATGAATTCACTTAGGTCCTAGGACGACCCCCTACCAATACTGGCACTCACTTTCGCAACATAAATTTCCCTAGTCAATCTTCTTTCATTCATCATAACACGACCAACCCAAAAACTCATTTTAAAAATACTATTTCTACCCTCTTACATTTCCTACAGTATATAACGAAGGCATACAAGATGTGAGTGTTGACAGAGTAAGTACGTTGAGGCGTTCCAATCCTAACTGCAAACTGATCCCCTATCAAGTTAGTATTTGCGTTCATGACTAAGTCCGACTGGCATAATGCCAGAACCAACCCTCGACACGTCATACCGCTTCAACTTGTTATAATAAATTGATTTCATTAATTTGAGCTTAATAGCAATAGACATAAGACACGTTGCAGATTGTTCATTTAGTTTTGGTGATTACGGATCATTGAAAACACTGCCCTCAATAAATTGAACAACTTTAAACCTTATGAAGAAGACATAAAATCAGATTTGGAATGTACGTATTTGCAGCTGTTTGAATCGATTCGGTTTAAAGTTAGTTCGCGAAACACAACAAGGCGTCTGATTAAGCCATTGTGGTTGTAAAGTGTAAATTGTCAGTGTCGCAGTCATGTCGAGCGAGCGGTTTGCAATTCCACACGTACTTTGATCCTGCACTCGTATTATTCTATGTCCATTATCGAGACGGGCAAACAGTTGTGACGAATGATGATCGAGCATAACTGTGCTTTCGTATAGACGTGGAAAGAAACATTTGGTTGTTGTGCATGTGTATTTTATTAATAAATATTAAAGTTTTGTGAAATATTGTATTATATAAGTGCCGATCCTGAATGTGAGAAATGTGTGACTATGGATATTACAAACATTTAAGAAAAATCAAACACCTATTTTTATAAGAGGTTATGTGTCCCCCCCCAACCCTAAGAAGTGGGATAGCTTTTAAAGATAAGGGATATCTTTAAAATATATAAATTTCTCCTCCATTTTTTTTATAATGAATTAACTAGCGCTTGACCACAATATTTTAATTTAACCGCTAAGTCACGAGTTCAAGGTTATAATAATATAATTCTTTGCCTACATGGCTATTGACCAAAATGTAATGATTAAAAATAATAAATATTACATTTTTAAGGCTCAACAACACCGTACCAACATAGCAACATCGATTGTAGGCATGTGTATTGAAGCAGAATAGAACGAAGGACCGCCCACTACTTGAGTAGGTACCAAGTGATTACATAAACAATTGTGTGTTATAGGACAATACAAAGGCCGGATACGGGGGCAATGAATTTTTCATAAATCTTTGCAATAAGGATTGTGCGCACTTCAAGATAAGCGTTAGCGATGAGCTTGGGTTTATTACCTGCAGTTTCCATTGTGATGCTTCAATAAAAGGCTTGTAAATGTATTGTTAAACAATACGACCATGACGGTAAACAAATACTATATAGTATGTTATAGAATAGTATAGCTTGAAGGAGTGTTGGCACCTTAGTTTCTGCAGCATACAATAAGTGGGTGGCATTGGTGTCGGTATTCAATGAATAAAAATATGTCGAACTGCATTTATGCTTCATTATTATATTATTTACAAATATTTTACGAGTTAAATATTTGTAAATAAATGTCGAATACCTTAAATCGGCATATTGAAGACTTAAAATTACAATTGATAAAAAATGACCTTTATTTTCGGACTATGCTATCGTATACGTGATGATTGGGGCATTCAGGTAAGTACAACGAAATATTACTTGGTTACGTCATAATAAGTGAATCTTGGAGTATAAGAAATAACTTGTAACTTTATGGTTTATCTGTCAATTTATTTGGTTATAGTTCTAGAAGAAGAAGTTCTCAACGAATGGGTCGAGTCGACCGGTGAAATACCTGGATTGGTATTTTACGAGTATGCTTCTGCGTTTCGTCTGATGAGTGATGAGCCGGAGGCCCGGGGAAGAGGGATGGGGGAGGGGATGAATAGGAGCACGAAATTTCATTTCCCCTGTCTATCCTTTCCTCTGTCCAATAAAAGTAGGCAACGCATCTGCAAATCATTTACATGTTGATGCCTATGGGTAGCGGTCACTTAAAATCAAGTGACACGTAAGCTCCTTCTTCTTCCTTCTAAACCTTCTTCTTTAAAAACTCTACCGGTTGAGTATAACCATTAACATCTCTGTACTTAGGTAGTTCAACGTAATATTGTATTACTCTACACGTAAATATAAACAGCAAACAACATGTGAAAAACGTGATCATAGAAACTATAAAACGAGGACAAAGGCCACGATTACAGATTTTATCCTTCGACGCGAGGCTACTAGCCCAAGTTATTCACCGTACATTTTAAAATCCTTTGGAAACTTTAATTTGATTCAAAATAGTAAGCGTTTTTCTGATGTCCATTGTAAAGCGCACACAAAAATACATAGCTTAACGATTATACATACTTCTATGTTATATATTGAAAATTGTATTATGTTTATATAAGGCATATCGAAAAGAAGCAAGAAACGAACGTTTTGCAAGAGTGAATAGCAGTATTTGCTTTTATTCTTTGTAATGCAAATGCATAGTCAATCTGCATTATATACTAGACGTATATTATTAGACGTATATTCATCTATTATAGGTATGTAATTATGATACTGACTCTAGCAATTGTTTTTTCTAAAATATGTTATATAATACAATCGAGTCTATAACTAGATTGGTATGTTCATTATGACATGCTCTGGCCTCACAGCTTATCAATTTAGGGAAACAATTGTAGTAATTGTTGGTTCAGATAATTTAAATTGTCTTTTGAAGCTTGATTCCTTTGGATTATAAAATTTTATCTCAAAGCAAAACTAATTGTATGTATGTACACAAAAAGCTTAGCTATAAATGAAAAGGTCAGCTCTAAGCTTTGGTACTATACATTCTAGCGTCCAAAATACGTGAAACGAACATAAAACATCCATTAACTGATTACTGCGAAACAAGAATTTGCCTCGTGCGGGCACCAAAGCCTTGACTTCGACCTAACCTCGAAATTCTGAAGGTATTCAATTTAAAATTTATTTACAGCTCGAGAAATCGTCATAATCCAATAATGGCAGAGACAAAATTTTCAGTGAAAGCTTGGAGAATCTTAAAAGATGTACTGTACTAGGCTTGGCCCGTCTGTGTAGGTCAGAGAACAGCGATTAGTAAATGATATCTACAAACAACTTTTTACAATGTCTACATTATAAAAAAATCGTATCTAAAAAATAATTCATGTAAACATTATAGACTTCGTGAAATGGTGATAAAATATAATTTATACCAGTTTAAAATCATTTATCATGATAAGATATTATCATGCGACAATCATGCATGTTGGTGCTCAATGGATATCGTTGCATGATCATATCTATCACGTAGTTACATTTAAATTTAATATAGTAAACACTCACTGCATTTACTATTTCCTTTCTCGTTTTACAACATTCAATAAGTGAAAGTTGTCATAACTTTTAACCTAAGCTGTCAGCGATTACTTTGTGTACCTTTCACCGATCTTTTACCATCCAAACGTAACAAGGAATTCGCTTTTCCCAAAATGGGCATCAACTAGACCCGTGATATCTGAAAAACGCATTTTTTTGTAACAAGGCTACGGCTAAGGATCCTTCAGAGAGGCTTACGTTCATCGCTGGAGTATATTGGCTGAGTATGATAAGGATGATGTTGATATACGAAAAATGACTATAATCACAACATATTTTAACGTCGGAGGGCACCCTTTTTTGTTAAAAATAAAACTAAATCTATTATTTTACAAATCGAGTACGTATATTAATAACGTTTAAATTTCGAAGAGTTTAAAGACCTTGCGATAGTTAGCGTTAGCGAAACAATGGGCGATGGCGAGTGTCCAAGGGGCTGGCTCGGTCGCTCGCTCGAGCGGCAGAACACAGATCGAATCGCGGGCCTATTTTGAAAGTCGGCTAATTACGGAGCCATCGCTGCGTGGACGAGACAAAGACGCAACAAAAACTCTACCATTCATTGCATGCAAATATCTAAGAAAATGTTAGATGCGCGGAGATACGAAAGATTCGGTAAGTGTAAGTGCGCGGGCGGTTGATTAGGCATGTTTTTTTTTTGTATTACGGTACCTTCAGAAAGCTTATGCGTTAAAACTTAATTTTTATACAAATGTGATATAAAAATGTTATGTGTATGTAATTTACCACTTTCATTCATCGGCTCTTAGAAGTCAACAGTCGGTCCCAAACATCTGTCAAGGTCATCGCTATGATACATAGTTTTATTCATGTATTATATTATTTTCAACAGGGTTTCTGTCACTAGCTTTAACCATCTGTGTTTACTACCAGAGAATATGGGCGTGTGATTAAAAAGATGTATGTTTAACAATTAATAAGTAATTACTTATGAATATAAAAATGGCAAATGTAAGCTAGTTTTCATTTTAAATAAATCTAAGCATATCTGAACAGAAACATATTAAAACATTTAGATCAACCACTCAGAGGTTACTTAACCGAAAAAAATGCTATCTATTGTTTTAGACGCATATTTTTTTTTACTTTACTGTAAAAAAAAGTTACAGTTAAATAAATATTGCAATGAGTTTAAGTAACGTCCTTCGTGACTTTATTGAAACACTCGCTATCGACTGTTTAAAAAAAATCCAACGTAAAAGATATTATGACGAACCTCTCAAGGTCGTCTCGATATGATCTTAAGATATCCACCACTATCTGAGTTATTTCGCGATATTGCAACTGATATAATTATAACACGTCAATGAACCTTATCTTACTAATACCCAGCTTTATCGGAAACGCCCTTCATTTGTTATATTGCAGCAAAAATATGACACTAGCAACGCGCCCCAGCTTCGCTCGGGTAGACAAATAAAATGTATTCAAGGTTAGAAGAGCTTTCTATTCGAAAAATTTTAAAAATCGGTTTGGTAGCTTTTGAGTTTATACGGAAGAAACAAACTAATCGTTTCTTTTTATATTAGTATAGAAGTATTATGTTAACGATATAACTGATAGCAAACGGTTTAAGTCAGAAATAAAACAACAAGACTTAATGCAAAAGAACTCGTGCTTTTAACCACAATATAATAGTTTAGCAGCCTACTCAGTCTTCTTTTGAATGTACAACGACAGCATACTGACGATTTCTTCCTTTCTCTTGTTTGAATTCATGAAGATTATAATGAATGTTTAATAAACAGTTACGTACCTTTGTAGAACGCTTTAAAAATAAAAATGGCATTGAAATTTCATTTAAGTGGTATGTCAATGACTAATAAACACTTGTATAACAGTGTAGTATATTTTGAATAATGTTTATGTGACTAAAATTATATTTATACTGACTCCTTTAAGAGGAAAATGTAACTAGTGCATGTATTGCAAAATATGTTTACTTCTATTTTATTTAAGTGATGCATATGTGAAGTAAGAACAATAAATAACATGCGGCACAAACATCTGTTGCGGACAAGTTACACAGTCAGATTGACAAAGTTTGTCTATGTGATGGAGATGAAATCCATATCACTTAAGCAAAAACTATATGAGAATACAAACAGAAAATATATATGGTATTATAGCACAACAGTTGTTAATATCAGTGTAGCGATTTTTAAAAGAGATGATTAAAAAGTACGATACGGCAATATTACATTGAAAATTGTGTAATCGATTGTTGCAAAAGTAGACATATGATAGTATGTAATAGAAAAAGGCGATTAATTATAAATACCAGTAATACCACATCCAAAGATACATCACTCCGAGTCATCAATCGTTACAAACAGCACAATGCACGTACATTACAAGACTTTGGCTTTCCTGCGTCCATGCACGTCACAATAGACCACTCCGTCTGCTTGTGCACGTATTGGGAAATACTTACAACGTCCATTAATTACGGCACACGTTTACGAAAGACGAGCACAGAGAGGAAATGTATAACCGCTTATTGATTAATGTTATGCAAATAATCGAATTTCCTTTGAATATTTCAATAGTCTTAGGCAGAGAAAGAAATGAAAGAAAAAAAAACAATAAAAGCCTACGTAAAGCGGGAAAAGGTTATCGATACGAATAGAAGGGAAGAGAAGGAAAGGAAGGCCAAGAAGACCATTTATGCAACAAATAAAAGTGAAATAAACATCGTATTGTATCAGAGAGTCAAGAGGAAGGCACACTGCTCTCTCTGTACTGGATGTTGCTCCACTGACAAGAGCGAAAAAGCTCTCAAATTTATGAGTGAGTTTATGATGAGTTTACATATAAAGAAACCATGTTTTCAAATCCTAGTCATATTAAGAACTAGCTGTTACCCACGGCGCCGCACGTTTCTTATTTACCTAGCTCGAAATTTTTGTAACATGATTACGCGTAAAATAACTTCGAATTATAAGTAAAATGTGTCAAAAAATTGATATTGTTGACATGACACATTACCATGGCAACTGATTTTGTAAATGAATATATTTATATATATTGTTCTAAACCTCGGGAACAGTTTTATTTTCGTGACACATAAAAGCCCCGTGTCATTTACTGCACTGATGTCAGGAGACTCATTAAGAAGTTAATGAGCAACAAACAAACTGACATTGATAATGTTAGGATGTAAAAATCTTAGTGAAAGATATACCTAGACCTTACCTCTTGCTATTTATTCCTTATTTTTAAGGTATTTGAGTTGATTTTTAACATTAATGGCAACATCAACACGAGATTTAGAAGTCTATAAATCTGTCTAAACATGCGATGTTAGGTTACTCAATCAGTTTCGAAAGGTAACTTATGGAAATTGTCTGGGCGTTTTATTTGAAATCAATCATTACAACACTATTATGTATAC
Source organism: Papilio glaucus (assembly GCA_000931545.1). NCBI lineage: Eukaryota > Metazoa > Arthropoda > Insecta > Lepidoptera > Papilionidae > Papilio > Papilio glaucus. The sequence continues at coordinate 252,026 of JWHW01025808.1, read as the reverse complement.
ATTACTTTCACACCTAACGCAAGCTTATTACCAACTGGCTAACTCGCAGCCTTACATATCAGTATTTAACTATTAGGTGATGCAGTTTCTAGTCCTAGGTATAGTTAAAGATTTAATGATGAATAAAAATAACAAATATGTCTCCTTACTTCTAGGTCCTCCCCGATATATCTCCATGAGGGTATATCTTTAAGGTATACCTCCTCCTGTCCTAACAAACAGAAAACAGAAATTACATGCTTACATTCTGTTCTACTACTGCAACTACTAGCACGTCAATCTTTTCGCTCTCGCTAATCTTTAGTGCGTCGCTTAGTTAGCACTCTTGGTTAGTTGTTAACATCCGTTCGTTTCGACCTTAACGTTACTGCAAAATAATAAAAACAGACTTACTTTAAGGGCCTTTACACACGACGTTTTTTGTGCGCGCGGACGACGCGCGTTGAACGCGATTAGGCCGCCTAGCGAGAGCAAGACAGTCGACGCGTTGTGAACTTGTCACAAACGCGCTGAAAACGCACTCATCAAAAAGTAAAATTATGTCTATGTACGGGAAACAGTATTGAGCACTTGACCTGCGCTACTTTGTCACTTTATATATTAAAAAAAAAAACTAATTACACTTGATACCGCTCAAATGACTGCAGTAACGGTCTTCACGCCACTCTTATGACGTGGTATCTTACCTACAAACATACTGACATTAGGCTACCGTTGTTTTGTGGAAAAAGTGTGCTTCGTCACTGCCATACAAGAATCGACAGTATTACTCTAGCTTAGAAGTCAAATTCAACTGTTAAACAAACTATAATAGTATAAAATTGTCGATACCGTGATACGTGAACTCCAGTTCTATTTGTCGCAAAAAAGATTACACGCTCTATGTGATAGTGCTTTGAAAATTTAAAAGTGTTTTGTAAAGTGAGAAAAAAAAACTAAGGCATAACGTTATTTACAATATAAAAATACAACAAAAACAAGCAATTTTTGACCCGGATATGTTATAAAACTACAATCAAATCAACAAGCAAATAGAAAAGAAAATAAATAAAAATAGAAGTACTCTAGAAGAGCCCTAAGATATAGTGACTAACTGAATAAGACGTATTTAAATTATAGCAACGGATAGTGTTACCAAATGCCAATCTAGGTTAGACGTAATTCTGTGACTTTACATTTGGTAATTTAATCAAGGTTTTCCTTCACTTGTTGACATGCACGGCATGATTGAGGCTACAGTTCGTGCCTTTCGCATACATTTAACTCGAATAATACTTTTGAAACAAATATTAATTCTACTTTAAATAAAACCGAAACTCACTCTCTCACTTCGTAAACCCGACAAGAATTCGAATCTTAAACGATAAGATAATAAACATAACCACTTTTTAGGCAATATTCCTAAACTAAATTTCGTCTTTAATACAGAACCCCAAAATCGTTGATGTCTCGTATTCTTAGCAATTGTATAAAAACTAAATAATAAATGAATAAATTCTAAAGCGGCTTGAATTAATTGGAGTAAGTTTATGAAGTCGCCGCTAAGAACATGCACTTGGATCAGACCCAGTCGAAAATCATTTATAATTGTTTCACGGCTATGATTTTCTATAGGTTACGAACTCGTCGTAACGTAAAATTATTGCATATTATTTAATATCACAATATGGTTATAATTTGTTACATCAGTATTTGAATAACGTATTTTCATCGTGCCGCAATCGCAATTCACAATAAGTTTAAAGATGTCAGTACACAATTAATTTATAAGCCCAATGCAAAATAGAATACATGTAGATTTAGTTACATACGAGTATGAATTATTACAGTGAACAAAATAAACCTACCATAGGTTGAAATGCCTTGATTGTATTAGGAGGACCAAGACTTCATAGGATTGTCGACAGGTTCACAACCAAAGCTTATAGTAGTAAGAGTTAGTCCGTTTCGTCTATAAACGTCCACTGCTGGACGTATGCCTCCCCATTGTTTGCCACAAGGGTGAGTACTGCCCTTTATCCAGTGCACTCCCGCAACCTAGACCATCGTTGGTCCATCTTGTAGAAAGCCTACCTACGCTGTTTCATTGTGTACGTGGCCGATATTCTAGGATATTTCGTCGCAATCGGCCATCCGTTCTGCGAGCAATCTATCTAGCTCATTGCCACTCAAGTTTTGAAATTCTTCGGGCAATGTACCTGCTCTTGCAATTTGGTTTTACTTTAGATCACATTTTTCCTGATAAGACCTCAAAGAGAGAGTCCGAGCATTGCCCTCGCCATTGTCCTTTGAGTGAAGAGCACGTCTCAGTACCGTAAGTCGTCAAAGTGGTACGTAAAATTATGAAATCTAGGTGTAGTGTAATTGAATGAAAGTACTCCTTATTTGTACTTGTTGCATTACGTTAATTCTACAACACCACGCCCAGACCAGGCTGGGTCAAAGAAACTTTTGTGTTATTTTAATTTGGGAGTGTATTCACGACGCGCCCAAATTGAAACGACACATTGATTTTTTTTCTTTGGACTTTTCGAGTTTTCGTCTCCATCAAAGTCATATTCGAAGCGACGTAACAGTACTCTGAATTACTACGCCACTCCATCATTATCTGACGTCATATGTAGCGTACAAAACGGCAAAATATTTTTATTGTGGGAAAAATTAACAAAAGAAAATTTCTTACAGAAAACAATAACAATTCGCAAGCACATAACATATCCGCAATGACGAACATTATACTTTGACCGTTAACTTCCTTTGTTTTTAAACTTTATTGTCTTTTTTAATCATTGTTAGTGGCTTTATACATAGGCATCCACATAGACCATCCAAAGTTCGGAACAAGTTAAGTTATGAAATTATATGTAAAAGTACAAATCCGAGACGAGCTGCAGAGGCCGCCGGGATTACAGCTTGCATTTGCAGTCGACCGCGTTGTTGCTGGCGATTGCGGTCGTTAATATTTAGACTACAGACTATACATGTCTTTTATTAGGAGAGGAATGATAAAAATATGCTGCGGTCTGCCTTCGCGGCGCGTCCAACCAACCGCACGTTGCAATGTCGCTCTGCTCGCAATTGTCATATAAATTTAGTGTCGCTTTCAATCTGCAGGTTGCAGTCGATCTTGGCTACATGCATATTTTGATATTGCATATGCGACCGGGCACCAAAAATCCCTAGGCAACCATAGCAGTTGCTGAGATAACCATATTATCAATAATTATGCTTTATAACATTAATAACCATAACATAAAATTCTGAGATTCACATACTGAACCCACAATCAACCATTATAACTTGTAATAACTTGTATTATCATAACAGATTGTAACTATTGATCAAATCAATAAGGAAAATTCCGTAAGTCATGTTATATTTTATAAATACTGTCAAAGATCAGTCTCTAAATTGCATGCTATGGTAAATATTATTTACTTTGAGAACAAAGAACAACAAATAAGAGGTGTAATAAATAAGTTGATCTGAAAACAATCCTACAATCGGCTTTAAAACTCCTAAAAACGCAAATTTATAACATAACATAAATGGTTATGATTAACCATTTAGGAAACCTGGACCATTTAGCTTTCATAAATACCTAAGAAAAACCCTGACATAACTGCAGATGCCTTGCCTGTCCTAGAAGAAACATAAGTGGTATTGTTCTACAATAGTGAATCTGGACTGGACATGAATATTTATGAAGGATAAATAAATGTCAGATAGAAAAATAATTAAATGTATATATTTTATACTGACAGTTATTACTACTTATATGGTTATGAAACCTGAGAATTTTTTATACAAAAAGAGAAGGCACCTCTGTAAAATGCTACTTAAAGGTACTTATTAAACAAATTTTCAGAATTTTGTGAGCATTTCTAAGGTCAACTTCCTTGTTTGCCTACTTATGTCCGAATATAAGGTGGAGGACATTGGAAGTAAGAAAATTAAGGTCATATAAATAATATTTTTCTACATAAACATATATTGCAACATAACTGATTACCACCAAAATTTCTCCTTATCCATGTATTAAATGATAAGAACAGTTTTTATCTTATTAAGTTAGTGTCAGTGCCAGGGGTACTTGTTGATAACATGGTGATATGTTTAATGTTGAAGTTGAAGTGTGTAGCAAAAAGTGTACTTCTGTGACTGTATTACAGTCTTAGAGTACATATTGTAAACCAAAATCATACCCTGGCAACACTGCTACTTACTATTGCAACATATGTTTGTCTTATTACTCCCATATCATTCATCTTTTCAACATGCCCAAACCTTTCTTATAGGAATAAATCATGAAATAAATTCAGTCTAATGGCCTACATTTCAAGCTTGAAACTCAAATTATTATTATTTATATTTGGAGATTTATTTATGATAACAATGCAGTTTTACCATGTAACTTGACCATAAAAAAAAAGAATCTTGATAGTTTGGTTCTATACATATAGGAAACAATTTAAAAAAAGGAACAGGGATATGAACAGGTTGCAATATGTTTTGGCATTATTTATGTTAGGCAAATATAGAATAACCTTTCCTAACACTTCCTCTGGCCTCAAATAAGTTTATTACTATAGATAATTTGCTAATAATTATTTTAAAATCACTAATGTTTCAAGAGATTTTATGAAAAAATCCTTTCTTTGTTCTCACCTACATAATAAATGAAATCAGCACATTTGATTTTGATTTATTATGCACCTTAATTTTTAAGAGACTGGTTTGTGCTTAGCAAATTTCTAAATTCACTTCTTGAAACATAGCTTGGGGCAAATTATATAAGGTAAAAGTTTATTTGAACAATCAATTTTTGAATGCGTGAAGAGAAATTTGCCTTGGTTTGAAATTGTTAGGATGCCAGCTAATATCGGATTATTGGCAAGATGAAAACGATAAGATGCGAAAGAATGGCGTAGTCTCGAGAATCGCTTTTACTTAATACACAATGGTATGATTCAACCTTCCTAGAAACGATAACATAACCCAAAAATGAAGAAAGAAATATTTCTTCGTTGAGTACAAGCCGCATTTCATGACTTCTCTCGATTGCTGACAATAATCTAAGAATATTTTGCGTTTGTTAAGATATCAATGATCCAGAGATATTATCAACATTGATAACGTTGCGGATTATTCTAATTACAGGTAAATCTTTGTTTTAAATACCTTGTGTGCGAAGTTGAGCAATATGGTCACTTTGTCACATGAATACACTTATTTGATTCATCACTTAATTATCTGATACACACATGCATAAGCTAAACCACTTATTGATGAAAAAATAAAGTTCGAAATAATATTCACGGTCACAAAATTGTAAATCGGTTAGTTGTCGGCACAAATTCGTTTGAAATTGAATTGATTGATAGACTGATATGGCGCTTTATTTCATTCATTGAATTAGTTCATTCGTTCCTAACCATTCTGATTGCCCCGTTGTCTGCATGTTATTTTTTTTAGTAAGGGTATAATAGATGTTTCAAATTTTGTTAGACGAAAATGGAATTTCTATAATAAAAACTGTTTGTATAGCGGCATATAAAACACATTTCGCATATTCTTATCTTATTTCAAACTTAAATGAAGCGCAATATGGCAATCAATTTTTGAAATGTCAAATTGACATTTATACTAATATAGATAATTCATCAATTTTTTTGAAATTTAATTTTATTTACTTGTTATTTTCAAAAAATATTTGTTGGTATATTGTTATACAAATAACTTTCAAATATACTATTTACAATTTAAAAAAAAACTGTGTAGTAGCACAGTTTGTTATTTTGTTTGGGGTTTAGGGGTGCCTTTCAATCAATTTTTTTTAACAAAATGGAAGACACCTCAAAAAACAAAAATGAAAACACAGAGTTCAAGAAGCCTGTTCTTGTGGGACGTATTGGAAAGCTTCCAAAAAAGACGAAAGTCGAAGCTGATAAGCATAATGAACAAAAGACAGAAGAAATTAATACACAGACATCAGAACCAAACGTTAAAAGTTCATTACCGCCGGCAGTTCTAATAAAGGAGCTTTCTACGGCCATACCCTATAAAGAACCCAAATGGTCAGGGAATTGTCCGGATGGTTTGTACTACTATCATTTTGAGCCTGTTCTTAGTTTGTGGGGAAAGTGTTATAGAAGCAAGTAGATCACTAGCAAATTTATGTCGTCAATGGGCCAAATTACAATAATGGTGTTGTTTCAAAATAACATTACAGCAGTAAAATATGACGAAAACCAAACCTAGCAATGCCAATTTTTTCTCTAACGGTCATTAGTTTGTCTAGCAGAAGCCAGTCATGTAATACCATGACAAGTAACACCATGTAAAAGCCATCTTACAGCCAACCCACATTTCCTGGATATGTAAACTTCGCGATTTAACCATGGGTTCACACAGCTTAAACCTAAACACAAATATAAAACAAATTGTCATCTCAGTTTTTTTCAAAAGGAAAGATTGAGAAATGGAGAATCCTTGTATCACTACACAATTTTAGGCCAGTGGAAATCCACCTATTTATAGACAAATGTTGGAGCTCCATTGTAAAATTTTTATTCTTGCTTTGTCTTTTTCAGGGTCAGAGTATGCACTTGATGTGTTAAAATCTGGAAGGATTGTAGAAAAAATTGATTTGTTCACCAAACCATTCTATGTTTTTGGAAGACTAGCAAACTGTGATGTTGTGATGGCTCATCCAACAATATCAAGGTACTTACTTATTACATTAATTCTAAAAAATATTCTGTTCATGAATACTTTAAATAAATCCATAATAGTGTTGTTTAATTGGCAATTCCAATTTTTTTTACAAAATATTAACCCAAAACATCTGAAGCCTATTTCCACAGTAAGTTAAATTGAACAATATGTTTGTCAAGATATTAGTATTTTAATCATCAGTACCTTAATGGTACATCAGTACTTTAATTGTATTAAATTTTCAATAACTTTGCTGCCATTGATACTTTTATGGTATTATGTTAGCCTGGATTCTGCAGAATGGCATCTGCATTGTTGCTAATTATACTTTTGCCCATAAAATACCCTTATAAGCAAAATTATTTAATCTCTCCTATGAATTTGTACCTATGTAGCCTTGTTTTAATTGTATGGTTTCTTTTTTATTCCTGTAGACACCATTGTGTCCTGCAATACAAAGCATTTGCTGATGAAGGTGAACCAACGAGCGGCTGGTATTTGTATGATCTTGGCAGCACTCATGGCACATTTCTTAATCGGGAGCAACTGAAAGAGAGGCACTATTGCAGAGTCAGAGTTGGTCATCAAATCAAGTTTGGGAACAGTAGCAGGATTTTTATTATGCTTGTAAGTACACTTTTTACTGAGTTTAGTACTACAGTTGAGATAAAATTTAACAGGAACATGGTAGAGACTATAACAGCTTTTTGCACATAGGCTGCACAAGTATCACAATATCACAGTATGATATGGTAAACAGGTGACCTACTTACCAACATAAGCAACAGTCAGAATAGTTAAAAGTGCATTGCTAGGATATGTGTAGGAAGAAGAAAAGTAATAAGAGTGAAATGTGTGCATAAGGAAAAAGAAACAGGATATGAGATGACAATGTGGCTTGCAACACCTCTCACTAATCATATTAAATAAAGGGTTGTAAACAATTAATTACAAAAGTGAAATTAAAGAATCTTATAAAATTTAACTTTAATCTTACATTACATAGGCCACTTTGATGGCGGAAGGACTACAATAGCAGTACAGTATTCTGAATTTTGGAGACAATATCTCACCAGGCGAAATCCAAAATAAAAACAAAACAAGCAAATGGCTTACCTGATATTGAGTGAGCTACCCATCCATATCCATAACAGCCAGAATAGTTAAGGGTTGTTGCCAGTGCAATTGAATTTTAGTTAGAAAGAAGAAGGGAGAGAAAAGCAGAGACTTAACACCTGTATTCTGTGAGATGGTACCTGGTTGCGCCAGCATATTTGTATAACAGCTACTTCTGCTACTGCCTCTACCATGGTATAGTTAGATATATGTCCTATATTTTACAGGGCCCAGACTTTGACTGTGAGGGAGAATCAGATCTAACAGTGACAGAAATAAAACAGAAAGCACTAGATTTGAAGTTAGCAAGGGCAAAGATGATACAAGAGGCCAAGGAAGCCATGCAAAAGGAAAAATTGGAGCACGAGAAGAGAAGGGAGGAACAAGGCATTGATTGGGGAATGGGTAATTCGGTTTTTATTCCTTAATCACTGATAGTTAATTTGTCTTATTTATAACTTTCCTTTAAGTGACCATTTTAATTTTTAAGCTATATTATAGTGTTATTCCAAAAACATTACAAAAAATCCAATTTTTGAACTTATAGAAGTTATTAGATGTGTGTGTGTGTTAGGATAAAATTACCAGTGAGTGAAATGGGAATAGCGTGCCGAGTGTCATCTGAATTCTCCTTAAATCAGTGAAAATGAGATTGCTTATTGGGAGGAAGTATTTTTTGAGAGTACAGCATATTGTGGGTATATTTAGCAGTGGTAGAGTCGACAACTACAAAATCTGCTGCACAAACCATGAAATACCACAACCTCACAGAAGATAGACATTAAGTAGGAGTATTCTATATATATTCTGCATTTCATCTGATGAGTGTAGTGCGGAAACTAATTCTACTCCTCTTTCCATCCATTTCTAATGAAATTTGACTGGAGAAGGGAAGGAGATACATAAGAAAAAGTCAATTTCATTTTTCTTTTTGTTCTTTTCAGTCCATTAAAGGTAGGCAATGCATCTGCATTTCATTAGCTTGTTGCAGGTGCCTATGGTTGGCAGTAACTTGAAGTTGGTTGGATGGCTTGCTTGTTTGCCATCTTTTATTACAAAAAAAACTATGGGTTGCAGCACTTTGAATAGGTTTTTTCTTTATTATTATCTTTACCTCAGACCCCCTGAATATATCTGTTTGTTTTCTAGGTGAGGATGCAGAAGAGGAACCAGACCTCGCGGAAAATCCATACGCCACCACTGCCAATGAAGAGCTATACCTGACCGATCCCAAGAAAACATTGCGTGGATATTTTGAAAGAGAGGGTCACGAGTTAAGCTACAATTGTGAAGAAAGAGGCGTAGGCCAGTTTATTTGCAGGTAAATTCAAAATCATATCTTAAAAGATCTCGAACTTGAATACTATGGAGTACTAATGTAATTTAATCTATCAAGCTTAAACACATATATACCATAATGTATTGTAATGGAAAGTAGATGATATTATCATTTGTATGAGGGTCATGCTAAAAGAAATTAAATATTTTATACTCATTTGATTGATACTGGCAAGTTGTAAGCAATTGAAAAATCCTGGTTATTTACTTAAAAATTTAAAAATAGAACAGTAGGAAAATGTCAGTAATATTTTTTTCTGGTTGAATTGATTTGATCGGTTGACTGATCAGTTGACTGGTTGGTGGACTAATCGCTTGACTGGTTGATTGACTGATCGATTGACTGATTCTCGACTGGTTGGTTGACTGCTTATTCGAATGATCGGTTGACTGGTTGGTCGACTGATCGGTCAAGTGGTTGGTCGACTGATCGGTCTTTCTTTACACTAAGTAAAATAAAAATAAAAGTTTTTAGGACAAAAAGAATTGTAAAGTATTGAACGTTGTTTCAGGGTTGAACTTCCAATCGACGACGCGCGAGGCCGGCCGGTGGTGGCGGAAGTGATCCACCGCGGCAAAAAGAAGGAGGCTGTGGTTGCCTGCGCTTTGGAAGCCTGCCGAGTCCTCGACAGGGCTGGTCTGTTGAGGCAGTCCAAACATGGTAGGTTCTATGTTTTGATTTTAGAATGCTCGGCTAATATGGCCGCAGGCCATGTATGCATGTACCAAGTTGAATGGAACGATCTATAATGTTATATCAGAGTCGCGTCGTCGCAAGGAGCGCGACTGGAGCGCGGACGACTACTACGACTCCGACGACGACTCGTTCCTGGACCGCACGGGACACGTCGAAAGGAAGCGAAAGATGCGTATGGTAAAGCTCGGCGCGGCGGAGGACAAGAACGATAGGCCCCTCACTTACGATGATCTGGTGAGTTGATAGTCTATAGATCTGTTAACTAAAGCTGCCTTGTTCACAGTACTCATACTGAGGGAATTGGAATTTCACCTTCACCAATATACCTTATTTGACTATGTATCTTACTAACCTTTATTTCTTCAAGCTCAAACAAAAAGAAGAAATTGAGCAGAAGATCATTAATGAAGAGAAGTCGTTAGCTCGACTGCGTGCGGGCGCCGACAGCGATGCGCGCGCCGGAGTCGAAGACGATGCACTGGACGCGTACATGAACGAGCTCGCGGCTAAACCACAAGCTATGGCTGTTAAAGCTGACATCTCCAAGACCAAGGTAAGACCAGCCAGACCAACCAATTGGACAAATAGTAAGTATGAAAGCCACCAACACCATACAAAAAAATTTATACTTTACTCAATAATAATACTTTATCTAAAACATTGTTGATTTTACTTCTCCTTACTTTAAATATTTACTTATTCTTACGTAGTACACTACACTATACGGTAAAAGATAAGTAAAATAGTAAAAAAATAAAAAGACACACTGATATTTTAGACATTGCACAAGGAAATTAGTTGATGAAGCCTAAACATGTTGCGTTGCGTCGGTAACTGATTTTTTTATATAAAACTTTGCATTACTTGCATATGTTATTTTTTGCTTTTAGATGAACATACAAAAACTAAAAGCGGAACTCGCCAAAACACAAAGACTAGCTGATATAGCGCGGCCTGCACACGCCCCGCCCCTCCTCAAGAAAGACGATAAGAAATTGACGGTGAAAGTCGGAACTAATTCTGTTGTGTATGGCAAAAGGTATGTTCTAAAAGTTTTTTGCAAATTTAAATGTAAAAACTTTTCACACTATTCTATACTAATAGTACTTTACTTTTTATATTGTCCTATGTAGGAATATAGGATAGAATAAAGAATAGAACAAAAATCACAAATCTTCTCTTTCTCGCACTATCATACAAAGCTATTAGTGGAAGGCTTCAAGACTACAAAATTAATAAAACCAATTATTGTGGGTAACTCTTATAAATAACCAAAATTATATCTTAAACATGTGTTATCCCATGAGAACAAGTGTTGTAGTTTTCACTATGGAAGAAGTCGGCAATTGAGCAAACCGATCACTGGTTGTAAAGTTACCATCTTTATTATCAACATCCACGACTATTAGAAACTATACAGATGTTTTGAAAACATAGGAAGTAGTAGGGATTTAGATATAGAAGAGAAGAGGTGTGTCTGTATATTAACCTTAAATACCATAGACTATATAGTCTAAGGCAGAGTCTCCCAAAATAGGATCCATCAGTGGATTGCGAACCCTAGTAAAAAAGCTATATTAAATGGCCGGACGGCAGTATTGCCATGAGGCAACCGTGAAGTGGGTCCTAAGATGGGAATTTTATGAGATAGGTCTGACCGATACAGTACCCATTAACATTTGACAGTCTATACTGGGAACCATGGAGGGTATACTATAGTCTATGGCAGTAAATACGTCTCGGGCTTATTAATCATGATACTACATTACATATACTTAACATGTAGTTTTATGTTTTTAAATAATGCGTATTAAGCATTGTATAACATATCTTCTGAGATTTAGAGATTCACATATACATGCGTTTTTTGAATATTTTTATTTGTAATCATATCTTACTTTTATTTCCTAGGTTAAAACTGAAAGATGATGTGGAAAAACGACCAAAAGTAAAACAAGACGTGAAGAGAGAAGAAACCGAATTCGTTGAAGAAATGGACTCCGATGAGGAAACTGCGGAAATAACGAAAAGTAAAACTGAAATACCAAAGATGAATATAAAATATAACAGCGACGATAAAGATACAAATAATGTATCAATAGACAATAAACCTGAAATAGAAAACAGTGTGACTGAAGCAAATGATACTACCAAAGAAACAGTTAAAGAGGAAAACGAAGAGAAACCAGTTAAGCGAGTGTTTGGTCCAATGCGACCTCCAGATGACTATGTGGTACCTGAAGGATATTTCGATCAAGAAACTGACAGAGATCTTCCCGAAATCGAGGAAAAAGAATAGCTTTAAGTGATAAATAAAAATTTAGATTTTCTTGTTTGTCGAATGATGTCTTTTTAAATCTAACCTACAATTCCTACATTCTTGACCTTTTCCATTCAACTAATTGTATATATTCTATTAATCTAACTAAGAATCCTATCAATAGAATTCATATTTAGTTGAATTTTCAACTCAATATGAATTCAATCGACATGATTTATTTACTGAGGCCATAAAAAATATTTTTTAGACGTAAAAATACGGAATTCTTAACAAAAAATGAGAATAGAAAGTTTCATTTTACATAAAAGTACAATATAGTATGTTACATACACGTTACACGGTATTTGATGGAATATTGTACTTTTATGTAAAATGAAACTTTCTATTCTCATTTTAATTATCTGATCGAATGTTGCTGGTAAAAGATTTTGCATGTAGTGTCGGAAGTCGAGCAATATTATTATTTTTTGCATGAAGGTATTTAACGAGCATGTTAAGTGATCGTCACCCATAGACATCCGCAAGAAAAAAATGAGTTGCAGATGCGTTGCCTATCATTTACATACAGAGAAGGGAATAAACAGGAAAATATTTCCTTTTCCTATTCATCGCCTCCCCGTCCAATCCGTTTCCCTTTCCCTTATTAGGAAAGGAGGGGAAGGGGAAGAGGAGTGGATTAGGGACTACGGCACTTCACTCATCAGACGAAACGCAGAATACTTCTACTTCACGCCTGTCTTCTGTGAGGTCGTGGTATTTCACCGGTCCAGCTCAGCGAGTTAAAATGTTTATCTGACAGGGCAGAGCACGAGACATTGAAGTTCTGTTAAATTAAATGCATATGTATATTGACATGACAAGAGATGCCTTTGAATATCACGCCCCATCAAAATACAAAGGATAAGAAAAGAAAAACAGAAAACAATTCCTGCAATGACACTATTTATTATCCACAAGCTCCAAGTTTATGTACAAAGATATTAATTATTTAAAAAAAACAAGTGCTTTCCTTAATAATTTATTGCTTACAAATAAAATTATACATTTCTACAGTCGATTTCAGCTATAATTTGTTTAAGTGAATATTTATCGATCGACTTCACCGAACACGATGTCGAGTGTCCCGATAATGGCGACAATGTCGGCTAACATGGAGTTCTTGCCAACTTTCTCCAGAGCGGCCAGGTGAGCGAATCCGGGCGCCTTAATCTTGCATCTGGAAGTTAGATTTAAAATATTAAAGAAGATGTAACGTAGGGTACTTACCGCTTATATACTTGCGATTTTTGTCTAATCTAGATCTTGATCAAATAACAGATGAGGGTAAAAAAAATTATGCCGAATCTTAGACTATAAGGATGACTGAATTAATCCCATGTCATGCCCACACGTAAAATATGGCATTAATCCTGTAGCTACAAGAAAGTAGCCTTTACACTAAAGCTGCCAGATAAAGGTATAGAGGTGGTACAGAAATAACTTGTACATTGTATCACCTGTATAAGGGTTTATATTCATACCTGTACGGCTTAGATCCACCATCAGATACCAAATAGACACCGAACTCTCCCTTGGGTGCCTCAATCGCGGTGTACGTGGAGCCCGGCGGCACCTGATAGCCTTGCGAGAACAACTTGAAGTGATGAATTAGAGCTTCCATTGATGTCTGAAATTTAATGAAAATGTACTATTATATCCAAATGATAAAGAATTCATACCATCCTTCTCCGCACTTATCCCTATCCTTTTTATGTGTAAGATAGGGGGAGGGATATAATAGGTTGATTATATCCCCCCTTCTTAAACAAAGCTATGCATCTGTACCTTTTCTGATTGTTATGGATGTTCATGAGTGGAATGGTGCCTTTACTCAGACTCATTTGCTCTGACCTCCTTCCACTATTAACCAAGTTTCTACGATCACTTTTGTATCATAGTATAAGGTTACAGGTTCAACAATGCTTCTCACAACACCTTCAATGTAATAACACAAAAATATCAAGCCAAACGCAACAAACCTTCATTTCCTCTCGGGCGGGCGGCGTCAGTTTTGCGTCGTCGGTCTTGACCTCTCCGGGCGGCATCTTGTTGAGGCACTGGTCGACGATGCGCAGCGACTGACGCATTTCCTCCACACGACATAGATACCTATGAAATATGAATAAATATTCATATTTTATTTCATATGATAAGTTTGAATTTAAAAACATATTGGTTTTGCTTTACATATATGCCTTATGTTATTGCCTCATATAATCTTATATGTCGCAGTACTCATAGTTTTATTACCTGTTTCACACCCCTGAACACTCTAGGCTGGCTACACTCTACACCCTGGCTACACTCTGGCTAGGTACTCAATCACATCAATACAATTATAATGCATTGTATTAGCGACAGTTGTTACTTGTTGACATTTTACTAACCAATCGTTACAGTAATGCACCGGTACAAACCATTAAAATACAAGAATTGAGGCTAAGGTCACTTCAGGCACCTAGACAACATGAGGCGACACACTTGCTTAGTCACTTAAATAAAAAAGGGAAAATAAGATTTGAACTGTACCTGTCGTAGCAATCGCCGTTGGTTCCGATGGGCACGTCAAAGTCGACAAGATGGTAGGCGTCGTATGGCTGCGTCTTACGCAGGTCCCACTTGATGCCGGAGCCGCGCAGCATCACACCGCTGACAATATGTTCAATAAACATTCATCATTAATGTCTTATATATGTCACCGACAGATTCTAAGGGCAGGCACTTTACCGCTTTTTTGATTCGTTGCCAGTCATCAGAGTCATCCTTTAGTCAATCACTAAACGTAAACAAATAAATGTGATTTTATTTTCAATTATTTTCGTAGCATTAGTAACTATTTATTTAATTACGCAACTTATTTATTTTCCAACAGGTTATGGACAATGAAAAATAACCAAATGAATTTTAAAACTTTATCAACTGAATAAAGACGTCACAAACAATATTACACAGGTTTCTTAAACATTAAAAATTATTTAAACGAAACACATATCGTTGAATTCGCTAATAATTATTTATCACTGTCTTCAATTCCCACTCTTGTCAGAATAAATAACAGGTAAATTTTAGTTCAGTTTGTAAATGTAATTTATTGGTTTACTAATGGTACGAAAATAATTGAAAATAACTTCACAAGAACATTTTGTTTGTTTACGTTTAGCAACAGTTTGCCACCAAAAGAATAGAAGTGGCGCAAGATACTAGTTTCGACCAATCAGCGCGGACGTTTCGTGTTTATCGAACGACATTTTTATCATATTCACAATATGCGTACCGTACTTTGTCCAATGACTTCGCTCCATTAGAAAGTGACTGGGAATGAAACGGCATATTGACAATGATTCGTTCAACTTAAAATGTGCCGACCGTTTAGAATTTGCTTAGCCCAATTATAAAGTGTCTGCTCTTAGAATCGGTCGGGGACATATAGATAAAATGGATGTACATCCCTATATTTCATGTTTTAACCAAAACTACACAGTCGCGCGCCGGCTGCCGTCCCGGCCGCACACGTCCCAGAGCTGCTCCACGCAAAAAAATTTCTCAAAATTACAAAAGTGCTCGGATTTCAACTTGCAAGACACCATCAGATGCGTAAAAATACGGGCAATAAAACAGTGCTA
>JWHW01025808.1:197462-215618 GCA_000931545.1 Papilio glaucus | reverse complement strand
GCAGGGGATCGATCTTTGTGGATATAAATTGGGGAGTTCGACATTGCATATCTGTTGACTGAAAATAAAGACGTAATACGATAAATAGATCGAAATAAACGCGATAAGCAAATAATAAAAAATAACTCTTGGTTTGTAAAGCTTTCTTACTGCTCTTGATTTCACAATTCTTGATTTATCTGTTTGAAGAAGATATAGCTACGTATATTTTTAATACTATCACAACTATTTTATCATTCTTCTCGAACGTATGACGACCCTTAGTTCAGCCATTTATACATTCGCAAAATTCGCAACTTTATCCGAGCATCAATGTACCGACAAGACAAGAAAGCCTAAAAGAAATTGTGTTATCAAACCATCACATGAGGAAAATTGATTATATTTATTAGGGACATTGATGTATGACTAGTTTCTGCCATGAGTTTGACGTTTCCATGGAAAAACGTTGCCTTAGAGTGCTTAAAAAGAAGCCGTGCATTATATTAACCACTTTTAGCATTACCTCAAACATCAATTTAAAAGACTCCGTCACATCTTGATTGATAACTTCAGACCGAAAGAAAAATATAGGTTGGCTATGTATAGTAGTGTTCTGTAGTTGAATAAGTGACGAAGAGGGTACCTTATATTACCGTACATGGAAATTTTCCGGCCTTTAGGAAATGTTTAAAAAAAAGTTTGTATGGTGATCGGATCGGAAATCTGTTGCCAAACTTGATTATCAATTATTCAATTGGCTTTTTCGTTGGGCGTGGTTAACAAAAATGTACTACTCTGACATCACACATTTGATCAAATTTTATTTATATAAAACTTACAGAAAGTATCTGCTATCATAATTCTAATTTAATTAAGGATAGGTAAATTAGTTTATACAGATATAAGAAGAAACTGCCTGATATGTAAACGCACAGCCCTATCTACTTGGCCTAGATAGTTAAAATTTTACAGAGATTTCTGTTATTACGTAGGCAAGCACTAAAGAATGTTTTTTTTTAATTCATGCCCTAAAGGTCTATAGTAGGGGCTGGTCTCTGGTATATATTAACAATCTTTCCAATCTTAATTCCCTTTCTCTGATGTTGTCTATAGCCTCATCTAATTAAAACATATTTTCCAAATAAAAAAATGATAGTGATAATAAAACAGAGATTGAGTTATATTTAACCAATGTTTGAAGTGTTCATTATAAATTAATTAATTCATATGGAAAGTTATCCCTGTTTCATCAATATTTGTAAATGATGTATGTGGGATGAATAAAAATCCATCCTTAGGTTTACAAAAAAGGAAATCTCAATCCTGGACCACATTTAGGTCATTACACAACTAATACACTCAAGTAAATTTTAAAATTATGCAATTTTAAAATTTACTTGAGTGTATTAGTAGTGTGAACATGCGTTCACAATAAAAAAATATACATATGTTAATTTAGAACAGCTTTCTAATGATAAAAAAACTATTAAAACTGGGTCTTTGAGAATTTTGCCATTACAAACAAACAAAACTTTCCTATTGACTATTAGTATAGATTAAAGGTTAAAATTTAAAGATGACATGTATATTATTTTATTATTGTAGAAAATAATTTTATCTATAAGAATACAAATTTTGTCTTTCTAATTTACAGTGCGTTTGGCATATACTAATATCTATTAATGTAGATATAAAATATGACGAAATGCTATATCACACTGACAATATTTTATTTGCGATTAACATCTGTAATAAAGCTATAGTTTTTGGTATGTGATAGGAAAAAGGTTTAAATGGTATATAAAATAAAGGAATAAATAAATATGGAAGAAAATATAGATGTAATAATTTTTATATATACATATTATACTGACTAAAAGGGTTTATACATGTCAAAAGTGACTTTCTATGGCTTTTAATAATCTTCCTACACCACATACATTTTTAGTAAGGTCTTAATAATTCATAAACATTATCTTAATAATACTACTTGATAACAAAAAATCTTATAAACTATTATATTTTCACCATAGAATATCACCTCCAACATGTCTGAACACAGACACCCTAACCGAAAAAAAAGATTGCAGTTTTATTATCTGGTTTCTTTATTTGACCTTAAGACTATTAAAATTACATCATTCATAGAGCTTGAAGTGTTTTTGTCATTTGTAGAATTTTTATTTTTTAATTCAGTCTTTATTAGTTACTAATATCACAGACAATTTAACATTATTCATAACCAACTTACGCTGTATCCATACTAACCTTTTCAACTTTCTCAAAATTTCTTGCCTTCATCTGTAAATAATAAAAAATTAATATGTTAAATTTTAACATTACATTGTAGATCCACAATTTAGTTGATGAATAATGAAAATAACTTAAAATTGTTGGTATTAGCACAATTTTTCTAAATATCTTTTTTCTTCCTTCATACAATGTACTTGAGTACACAGAGTACTTATTGTACTCAGTGAACATTCCCAGTATTCTTTCCTCTGAGACACATTTAACATTTACTATATACACACAGATTTAATAGTTACTATCTTATGGAATAATGTGGCAAAGGAGCAAGCAGATCACCTGATGTTAAGTGACCCCTGAACACAGGCATTGTCAATAAGCAAATGAGTTGTAGATGCATTATCTACCTTTAATGGAAAGAGGAAGCGATAGACAGGATGGGATGAAAAGGATAATTCCTTCTCCTATTCATCCCTTACCCCATCTATTTCTCTTCCTCTTTCTATCCTATCCTTTGTAGGAAAGGATGGGAAAAGGAAGAGGACTGAAATCAGGCCTCCAGCACCTCACTCATCAGATGAAATGCAGAAGCATAAGTAGGTTGGTTATGCCAGCTCCCTCGTGCAACAGATGTTGTTGCAGGCTTTACCTCTTTGGTGTTCCTTTCAATACCTTTCAATCATATAAATATTCAGAGTGGATAATCAATCATTTCATATCTTATAAGTCATGTTAAACCTTCAGAGATTTTTAATTACGGTCAAAAGTGATGCTTTCAAATTTGAAATCAAAAAATTTGTAAAGTTGTGTGGAGATACATAATGAAAAAATTGTGTTGACTGGACTAAGTTCCATTATTTTTTGTCACCGTTTCTGCTTTTGTTAGTACAATATTTAATGTGAACTTCAAACATAAAAAACAATTAATATTAAAATCTTGCAAGATGCTATTATACAATGGTTATAATTAATTGATATTTACTTTAAATTTTGGCATACAATGTTATCTTATTAAAACTAATGCAACCCCACCAAGCTTAAGAACAAAACATTAGTTCGAGCCTTCAGATTTACCTTAAATAGGAGAAAAAAATTAGGGTATTTTACAAAAATAAGGATATTTTACAAAAATATTGTATCTAACCTCTTGTTCAATATATATCTTCCAAAACCGACCAGTAGTTGGAAATGCTGCAATAAGTTTCTCGTACATAGTCCGTACATCATTAATAGGCCTTGTCTGGGCTTCTCTGATGAGTAAAGACCATGAATCCACATCGTATACGTTGGCTTCAACAGCTTTCTGAGCTCGAGTTAACCTTTCATTACCCCAATCCTAGAAAAGAGGTAAATAACTTTTGTGAAAAAACAAATTATTTCATGTTGAAGCAAATGGAAAATATACTTACAATCTCTGTATTTTCGTCAGCAATTGCAGAGGTCATCGTAAAGCTGTGATGTTTATGCTTGTGTTAAATTTAAGCAAACATATAACTTTGACTTTTATCGTTTAGTTTAATACACAACACTGTTCGTATAGGTTAGTTTCTTGTATTTTCGATTTACAGGCGGATTATTTTATGACAAAATTTAGCAGTAAGCTTAGTCCATTAACCTTAAATTAAATAAACCATCTAGGTTTTAGGTATTTAGCAATCCCATCCCCCACCTCAAAATAACATTTAAAAAAAAACAGCCAAACTATGGCTTTGACCAAAGAGCATATAAAATATATTATATGGCTTTGACACTATGCCTAGCTGGCACCAAGATATCTATGGTAGGGCATGAATGATCTATATCCATAGATAAAGAATTATATAGATCTGCATCTGGCAAGGACGTACACCCGTCACCCGTAACGGACGGGCCCACAGAACACATATACCAATATACCCTAAGCCCAAAAGGGCCAGATGTACAATGCGTGAAAATATTTTTCTTCGGTGTGAATAAAAATATATCTGTTGGAACCTACAGTTTCCTGAAATGATATGTATAACGGATGACTACAGTTTCTTTAGCCGGTAATATAACGATTTAACCCTACTTATCTATTGTTATATTTGTATTAAAAGGAGTTTAATAAGTTTTAATTAAATAAAAAAATTACTACACACACGAATTATACGTATACAGTAATTAGCACGACGGCCCTGTCATAGACACAACTCCTTCAATCACTTAGTCATAGATTATAACACCTATACCCAAAATTACTTAGTTTATAGCTGGATGGACCTACAGGCTCTGAAATATGCGTTGAAATCACGCAGGACAAGCATAAGACGACGAACGACGACGAAAACGGATTTATTTTCATGTAAAAGCTTGTGCGTATGTAAAAGAATGTCACTATTGTTTTTTCATTGAAGATATCTGTTATAAATATTTGCTTGTAAAAATACGTTTAAAAAAACCTTGATAAGAAAAGAAAAAACAAAAAATGCGAAATTCGTAGAACAAACTCAATTTGTTTAAAGGACAATCTGCGACCGTTTTTGCTCAGAATCTTATTGCTCTGCATTCGCGTCGAGTTAGTAGTCGAAGTAGTTCATGTACGACGATGTATTACTCTTAGGCCAGGCCAGGCTTTGTATATTATGAAATATTTTTTGTGGGTTACTAACTGCTTGCCAAATCAACATTTTACAAGGAAAATAAAATCTTCTAAATAATATAATAAAAGTAACTATCCAGAAAAAAAATTAAAGTGATTATACAGCTAGTTCATTTCTTGTACCTGTGGTTTGGAGCACCACGTTAAGGCAAAAAAACAAAAAGATGTAGCTTATCGTTACAATTGTGATTTTGAAAGAATTAACAAAATTTAATCATCTTTTAAGCCTTCTAGCTAAGTAATTTTGGATATATATAAGTTGCGTTAATTCCGGCTAAAGATCCGGTCTCCGGTCTTATACACGTCATTCGGATACTGTAGATTCCAACAGATACATTTTTATTCATACCGAAAAAATATAATATAATATATTGTTATGGGGAGATTTTCCATAACCTGGCAGCATGGTATTTTTCACGCATTGTATATTGACGTTCATGCCCGATCTGTATAATTCTTTTCTTTAGGTCATTGTCCTAAGACTGATATTTTTTTTACGAAACAGCATAAAATATGTATACTAAAGGTCTATGTTACCAGGTCATAAGATTAATAAAAAAAAACAGTTGTCAAGATGACCTAAAGGTCAATGTTACCAGGTCATAAAATAGAAAAAAAAATTGTTGTCAAGCAACCGGTACGCGTACGTCGCTGTCAATCAATCGTGTTTACATCTTTTGTTACTTTACGTGCAAAATGTTATTTTATTCATTCTTTAAATCTTTAATAGGAAAAGATGTTGTTGTGGAATTAAAAAATGATCTCAGCATATGTGGGACGTTGCATTCTGTTGACCAGTATCTGAATATTAAATTATCAGACATAAGCGTCATAGATCCAGATAAATACCCTCACATGTTGTCGGTGAAGAATTGTTTTATTCGCGGTTCCGTTGTACGCTATGTCCAATTACCAGCAGATGAAGTTGACACCCAACTATTGCAAGATGCAGCCAGGAAAGAAGCCACAGTGTCTACAAGATAGTCGTTGCAATATAACCTAACACCTAAGTTGAACAAAGATTGGACTAAAACATTTGTGAATATATTTAAGTGCAAGAACATTCAATAAATGTAAACCTAAATGATAAATTCAGTTTTTTTTTGTACTAAACCTATGTACCTATATAACTAATATTGTTTACAGGTGAGTTTTTACAGGATCCTACTAATAGGATTTAATTCTAATTCGAAAAGCAGACAAGGAAAAGGAGAATTCTTTCTTATTTATAGTTTGTGAGGTTATGATACTTCCTCAGTTGAGCTGGCCCCTTCATAATATCTAAGTAATTTTTCGCATGTAGGTTTGTAACCACACTTCACAGCAGGCACAACATAAAATATTCTTTATTATTTGGCCATTTGTTATAATATAAAAAAACACTTGAGTATCAAGCATAAAGGCGCTAGTATGGCCTATGAGGCCTGTATTTTTATGTTACCGATTGGTAAAAAAATTTAACACTTTCAAAACTGTCTTGAAACAGTGCTAAGATTTTCTTCTGGAAACTTTTTTTTACACACCAACTTGTAAAAATGATTTCCAGATGGGTTACTATAAGTTTTTTTACTGTCTATTTTTTTTTAAATGGTCTCCTGAGAAGGTGCTACAATATTGGCCTCTGAAAACCATTTCCTCGGTATTTGAAATCTATCATTCAACAATATTTCAAAAATGAGATGTATTGCTATGATGCAGGTCGGTAAATATTTTTGACATCTTTGAAGTTGCAGTGAGGTCAGATGCTATGCAAAAAAATTATAATTTAATTATATTATAAAT
Source organism: Papilio glaucus (assembly GCA_000931545.1). Classification (NCBI taxonomy): domain Eukaryota; kingdom Metazoa; phylum Arthropoda; class Insecta; order Lepidoptera; family Papilionidae; genus Papilio; species Papilio glaucus. The sequence goes on along the minus strand of JWHW01025808.1, from coordinate 208,984 downwards.
TGATATTTATAAATTATTATTTTTGAATTTAAATTAGTCTAATCGCAGCTATCGATTTTATTCCATTATGGCCATATTGCTATAATGTAAAACTGGTTATGATCTTTCATACTACAATATTTGGTAGAGGAAAATATAAGTTTGGTTGAACAACATACAACATGTATCAGCAATACTAGTCAAAAATATGTTTATTTGAATTTGGGACAGTTGCAACAATTTTTACACAAAATTTTTTTGTTGATATAAGGATTTATTTTTGGTCATTATTTATTATTTATTTATTTATTTTTAAGTATTGTCATGCCTGTTTTGAGTTTTCACTGCTATCGGTAGTCCTTTATTTTTTTTATAACAAATGATCTATAAATACTTGGTAATCTAGGTCACTTCCCTTCTCTATCTGACACAGTGTGTGAAGCTGTTACAAATCAATAATTAAAATAAAGCTCTTTTAATGAAGGACACAACTGTATTTATGTGTATATATTTTGGTTTATATCCATGAAAAAGACAAACATTTTTTTATGTTCACAAAATTTTGGAGTCTACCACCATAGGACATGAAGGTGTGATGATATTTTTACCTGGAAAGTAAAATTGATATCAGGCAATACCTTACAATACTTTCCTGAGGTCAGGAAGTCGTCAGGCTGTCCGTAAAAACTGTAGCCAAAACCTATACAGTATGGTCTTGCTGTGCTAAATTAACCCCACATAACGTGGAAACTGAGCAGGGAGATTAATAATTCATACTTACCAATTGCTATTAATACTTACTTCTACATCTAATATTTCGTTTTGGTCGCGGCACAAGCATTTTTTTGAGTTTCGCGCGAAAGCACGCTAATCTAGAATAAAAGGAATTTACTTATATGTTTTTGTCTTATTCCGTAATACAGTCCATAAAAAAAGAGTTCTAATAATTTAAAATGATTCTAATAGGTGTGCAACACTATGTTTTCTAAGGTCCTTTCATTTTTTTCATTATGCGAACATCAAGATGCCACATCGAGATCTTTTGTGTTTATGAAGTTAACAATAAGAAATTGTACTCCTGTCTCTACCTCTCTCTCTCTCTCATTTCTAAGATATAATATGTTTTTATCACATTCAGTGCGAAATGTGTACAAAACTTCTGAGTTAACTTCAAACTATGTGCCGCGTATCGAATATTTCAATGTTATTTTCGAATAGCAAAAGTTAGTAATAATTTGCTTGATATACTTTGGTTTCATTGTTGCTGTTATTCAGAGATTACATTTATGTAGAATTCTGGCTACATAAGACATTTCTTTCATCGATGTTAATATTATTAAATAGTAGCTAAACATGTTTTCCAGTTAAAAGCCTTATTAAGAATTGCTTTTAGGATTTGCTGTAAACTTACTCGCTTTTCGTAGGTCCGGCGATACGCATGACATGCGCTCGCATGCAGCGGTAACTGTGAGAAGTTTCCAGATGTTTGCAGCTGGCGAAAACAAGCAAATATGACAATAATTTGGAGACATTCTTGACCTAACCAGGTGACCTAACCAAACAGGTTATGTGACGCAACGGAGCTTCTCGACCAGGTATAATACTGGCTAAAAGAGTGAGAACATTTCTGGATACCTAGCCTCCTAGTAAGCCGAGGTCCTCACCATGTTTTTCCTTCCTTTTGCTTAACTACTCTTTCCTTCCTACTTTTCCTTTCGTTACCCTTTACATCTTTCCTATATTAAAGGGCAATTACCTTAACTCTCGCTTCCCTCAAATATTCATAGGGGGCAGTAGGAAGACGATATCATAGATTTTCTTAATTGCTTAAGTAAAAATATATTAAGTAGTATACAAATACCATTGCAATATTTATAAAAGTTTAAACTTACCTCATCCGTTCATCCATTTTCTGTATCAATCGTAACCTGAAATAAAGTAATACTTTTACTATCATAAAATACTAACATAAATTTTTTGTGACATCGCAAAAATTAATGATTTAAAAATTGGCTGGTACTAAACATAAAAAAAGAAAAAAGTATTGAAATGTTTAAAAAATTCCATAAGCTCAAATTATTTAATTGCTTTTATGTGATATTTTGTCAACAATCCACTTGAAGCATCTGTCTGAGAATCGGTTTTAATTGAATTGAATTCTAATGTTTAAATTATAATCACATCTAAAGATTCTTATCGGAAAAGATTCTTATCTGTTGTTGATGGTTTTTCTCTCACATTTAATGGCTATCAAACTAAAATAATATTTTCGTACATAATGGCAAGCCTATTCTTCTAGCAGTTAATCTATGTACATACAATTAAATCATTACCATCCCAATTTATGTGGAGGTTGTTGCCGGTTAATAGTTGAATAAAGCCTTCTAAGTCCACGACCTGCATATGAGTTAATAGTATTAAAAGTTAAAATAAAACACAATTACGAAGGAGGTTAATTCCATCAAACATAATCTTAAAGAAAATTGTGTTAGAATTGATTTTATTTGATGGAAATAGACATGGTTAATGTTTATCATTTAGGTACAGGTAATTAGTACAAAGCACATCTGGTAGCGTCAATTAAGCTATAAATTTCAATTAAAATTTAATCCAGTTTCAATTAATGAAGCGTACATTTAATACAACCGCCCAAAGAAGGCCAATAATTGAAAACCTGTAACTTACATAGCATCTTTCACCGACCGATTGTGAAGTTCGTCAGCTTATAATCTGACGAGGCATATTATAAAAGGTCAGTAAATTATAAACTGATCAAATCATTTAAATTTGACGCATCTGTCATGTCCAACCTAACGAACTTAACCTATAATCTTGCATTCCATCTTCAATTTGAAGTCAACAAGGCAAACAAAATATCAGATCACAATTTAACGATTTGATTGTCGAAGTAACTTTATAAACTGTCGAAAAATTTAATGTCAAATTGTGAATTTGACATTCGATTGATTCAAAAATGACAGTTCGTAATAGCTAGTTCATAATCGGCCGGTGATGCAATGCAATGGGATGTTGTAAATATTTCATTTAAAAAGTTTATCATACATTAATTTAAAAAATAAACATAGGTATTACTTATATAAACTTACGTTGATGCTCAGTTATTTCCTTGTGGAATAATGCATTTATTTTTTCTAAAATACTCCTGGAACAGTCAAATTGGAAAGACTATTAAGCAATGCATATACTATTAAGTATAGCATATACTAGTATAGCGCAGCTCGCGAGCTGAGTTTTCGCGGCGCATTCGCTAGATGTGGACGCATCCTAACGCTTATGGCGTCCTAATTAACTCGAATAGATAGGATTGTAAATATATAAATGTGTATGTCTGTACACAACGACCAATGTTCCTCGTTTTAGGCTATGTTTTAGCGCGAAATCGAACTATACACGATTCTCGTAGTATATTATTTTATTATATAACTTAATTATTATATTAGGATTTTTTACTAAAACTCACTGTGGATCATCATCATCGACACTCATCAAAGTGCTCACTATGGAACTTTGCTTCAGAATATTTCTCTTGACTGTAATTATAATTACAAAATTAGATCAAACTAAAAGTGACAATAAAACTAATACTTGGCTACAGGGCATACGACTGACACACAGATATGCACGTACATATATGACTTCGACACCAAGTGACCAGGAAAGCTCCATCCCAAGTTGGGGTCTTAGGGGAGGGCGTGAGGGTTTATTCCACTTTGATCACCCAGGTGATCAAAGTGGAATAAACCGGCGTGAGGATGTTAGCTCTAGATGCCAAGAGATGAACTGCCCAGAGCGTGTTTCTGCGCTTTTTTTTTCGTCGTAACGAACGAACGAACACGATGTATTTCAATTTTATTAGGGTCCATGAAAAAAAGGGCGCTGAAACACAATACCTACCTTGATTGAAGTCTTAGTGCTACCCATCCCTCCCTTTTCCACTTTACTTTCTTATTTATCTATTCCTTTTTCTTTCCTACAAAAGGTGGCATCGTATCCGTAATTCTTCTGAATGTGGACTGCTGATAACATCTTCGCCCTGAGTCAGCTAATACAATTGTATTGCTATGGGTTAGCAATTGTTTTTTCACATTTTTCAACTAATCGTGTCTTAAAGACGTGACAGCAAAGTGTTACGAGACCATTACAACAGCATTAAAATAGCAGAATCGAGGTTCTTGTCTCTTTCTACACGTTGACGTATCCCTCATATATCTATAGCAAAACGCTGGTCCAAAATTCATATACACTTACAGCTTGTGTAGGGCATTTTCATGATACTTCTTATTCTTCTGTCCATCCAATGCCTGGAAATGTTACCAAATTTACCTAGATTAATATTATCTAGGAATAGGACGGAGTAATAGCTTAAAACTAGTCAGATCTAATGTTTTCTACTTTCATTTGACATTAATTAAATTTAACTAACCGACCATAAAGAGGATCAACACCATTAAGCCGAGCTGTTGATGTTGCTCACACCGACCGAGTGAGACCGCTTATAGGCAACAAGCAAATGAGTCGCAGATGCGTTGCCAACCTTTAATGGACAGAGGAGGGGACAGGAAAAAATGGTAGAGGTAAGAAGACTGAAACTGGGCCTCCGGCACCTCACTCCTCGAACGACCCGCAGAAACACACTTCTACTTCACGCCTGTCTTCTGTGAGATCGTAGTATTTCACGAGTCGAGCCGGCGTGCAACAAATGTTGTTGCGGGATCTACCACTTTCGAAATGACTTGATTAACTTTAATAGACTTGATACGGGTAGAATAATACATTTTTTATTTACTTTTTATCTGACTTCAAAGAAACCGAGTAATCGATTTCGCTGGTCAAGGAATCGTCCCCGTCACCGGACATATCTGCCAACAAAGTCATTGAAACATAGAAAAGTGTATATCCAATTCTATATCTCACAAAAAGTCTCAGTGCCAATCAAATTTTGGTTTACGTTCTAATAAGTAGAGTTGTTTTTCACATTATTAATTATGAAGAAATTATTACACTTGCAAAAATCATGACATATAATAAAATGTAACTGATTGCTGTCTGTACATGGAAGATATTTGAGAAAAACTATTATTGTGGACCTACATAAACCCAGTAAAACCCAAAACAATGATTATTTTCGTCTGTTACCGCTAATCTCAGAAACGGCTTAACCGATATAGGTGCGGTTTTCACTAATATATTGTGGTAAGCTTCACTTAATATTTAGTGTTTGTTTTATCTGAATCGGTTTATAAATAAAAAAGTTATATCAATTTTAAGAACGCGAGAAGAACAGAAGCGAAACTAAGCAATACCATCATACGGTTTAACATACCAGTAATACGTTAGTACGTAGTACGTTATCAACAATTAAATGAGATGGTTACAAGGGTAGACTACTACTGTACTGTACTTTGTCGACACCACATATTTGGGAAAAGTAAAGCGAGATGATGTTATCAACAATTGCCTGCAAACGGTACTTACTTGTATTCAATCCCGACAGGATCGATGACGCTGTCCTTTTAAACGGTGCCCTGTGAATATTAAATCAACGACTTTATTTAGAAATTTTACTACATACATATATTATGATTACACACACACACATCTACACAGATAAACACATAACTTATTAGTAAAATTAATCTAATCCCCCACCTAGTTCAGGAGATTCAATGTATTTCTACTTAACATAAATTGGGGATTATTGGGGATATATTGGGGGAGTTAGATCTTTATTTGCAATAGATGTGTGGATTTTCATAAAAGTGTTCAATCAGTCACAACATTTTTTGCATTTTATCACACTTTTCTAACTTTCTCTTGCAAGCAATGCTCCTCTATCTGGTACCTTGTCCCTTGGTTGTAACGATCCTTGTTTAATTTTATTTCACTGATAGTCACGTGGTAGTTTGTTTTAAAAGCCTTGAAAATATGACTTTACACTTACATCGATTTAATTATTACAGCTTCGTCTTCGGATTTTTTTCTTAATGCGGTGTTAGCCATTTCTGTTGACGTACCAAGTTCTAAAATTTTAAAATCCTTATTATAATTTTCAACAATACAAAAAGCATATTTAATGCAATATAAATCTGCCACTTATATCATTTTATAATTGTACTTGTTTTTTTCGTTAACTATATGACAATTTGTACTAAATCAATTTCGATTGTAAATAACTGAAGAACTTTTTAATCTCTTTTAGTTGTCCAAAATAAGAACTTTATTTTCCTTACCTGCTACCCTCATATCGCTAAGGTGGTAACTGCTCTAAAAAAATAAATAAACGTTAAATAATAGCAGAGTTAATTATATATTTTTAATTTACACTTAATATAATAAACAAAATATTAATATAACGCCTCCTGATTTTGTAATAAAGTAATTGTAGGTAATCCTACTTTGTAGTCTTTTTTATTAATCAAAAAATAAAATAAAAATACCTACCGGTTTTCTATATTTGGTGTATTTAGGTGGCAGGCGAGATGGTGCGAGTCTGTGACTGCAATAAAAGATGATATTAGGATCATGCATCGACGTCGCCATTCTTGATTTTATTTTAGTAATAATAACAATTTTTGTAAAATATTCACTTACTCATTGGTCATTGTGGACCGCAAGGAGTCTTTGTATAACTGTTTAATTTCCGTCGACATTTTGATGTCTGAAAACATAAATTTATATGAGCCCCCACGTCCTTAACATAGCCCTTGAGCCGCTAAAATAAAAATAAATATGCGCTCACGTCCGTAACCCGAGACGGATACGCAGAGATATTTATTCGGCGTGAGCCAGGCACACCTCTCGCTTTTTCACCATCCATAAATCTACGCATACATGCTCGTCGGTTACGGGCACTCTTTATATCGCCTTTCTTTAGTACTAACCACCTACCAATAAATATCGCAGGAACAAAGGGTCAAAGTGTTTCGGGAGTCTTAATATTGGAAACTGGAAAGAAGAATAAGGACTCTTATGGAATCGGCGTCCTCATTTACTATACCAAACGTAGAAGTATGAATTAGTACCGCTACTTCTCTGCGATCTACTGCAAGGTTGTGGTACTGGCCATTACCGTCGATTCATTCAATAGTTGGTACTGCTGACTAACACTATTGATTGATTACGACTGGGGCAGTGTGTCATACCGACGAACATCGTTTATATAAGGTCTTGTTAATAATCCTACACACACACAATATACAATAATCCGACACTAGTATTACACTAACACGATACAACATAACTTTGAACACTTGCTTTCTTTTCATTATATCTTCGTTTTATTCTAAATATCTCAATCCAATACCTATCTAAAATTCTCAATAAATTAATGCAAGCTATATTTGCCACTTCCATATTTTAGTACAAGAGGGATTAAGGAGATAGTAAATGAATTAAAGAGAGTTTAGACAATTGAGTTTAAATAAAACTCACCCGCTTCGCATTTCTTTAGCATTAACTGAAAATCAAATTACATTCTAATATTAGTCGTATTCTCGAGTGAAGATAAGATACAACATAATAAAAAAATACATTACTTCTGCACGTTGTAGCCTGTATCGATACTAATATTATAAAGAGAAAACATTTGATCGTCTGTTCGTTTTGGATAAACTCAAACAGTACTGAGTCGATTTTAAAAATTCTTTCACAAATAGAATTTTTAAATAACTCTTCTATCAGCGAGTAACATATACATTTGTTTATCTATTAGCGTTTGTATTTCTTCTATAAATACTATGATGCGGGTTTTACTATGATGCGGGATCCACAGGCTCAAAGGACTTGATGGTTGATCATCTTTAATCAACCATCAAGTCCTTTGAGCCTTAACCAATTTTGCTCTGCGTCATCATATAATATTTAAAAAAGATGCATATACAAATTACTTACATTTTCAGAATCCTGTTTCTTACGTATATATTTAAACTCGGAACCATGGTGCAGCGGGATCGGCTTGCTGATAAAGATTAAAGAAATTTTTATATAAAGAAATTTAAGCTTGTTGTCTGCCTGGTGACCGATTGCTCGTTTGCCACCTTTTTCTATTAAAAAAAAAAACGTTTTTAAAATCTTTACTTAATTATTCTTAGCATCTTACCTTTTATTTTTCTCTTCAACACGATCTATTGAAGTGTTGGAACTAAGTATAGAAGTTTTTCCAAACTCCCTGAAGTGTTCGCGGGTCGCGGTCGATACCAGCTCATGCAGTTTCTTAGGGCTTTTGGTTTGATTCGTATTTAAGCTCCTGGATTTGCACGTATGAAATAATCGTGTAGAACATTTTGAACAAAATATCACACCTTTGAAGATTTCTGCGTCACTTAAATCATTTTCATTGCATATATCTGAAAAAAAAATAGTAAAAGATTAAAAATACATTTAATTATGGTTTCATCATCCTCAGCCTATGTCAGTTCGCTCTAGGTCTTCTTTAGTCTTAGTCTTCCGCAATATGCGATACAACTATTTTCCACCGCCTTCACAGTCATTGTCCTACGTAAAAGGCCGTCCTACACAATCACACACATCTTCATCCCGTATATAAACTTGATTCTAGTCCGCTCCCAACTGTAATCGCTAGCTCGATAGATGTGTGATGTGATATTGCCACTACAGGCTACCGAGTTTAACAGCTATGTCGACAATTGTTCTTCGTAGAACTTCTTTGTTCTTCTATTCCTTAGAGAAACAAAGCATAGATTTTTATTTTTAGAAGAAGGTAGCAAACAAATAAGCGGGCCATCCGATATTAAATGAGCTCTATCCATAACGAGTTGCAGATGCGTTGCCTATTTTTAATGGACAGAAGAGGGGATAAAAAAAAGGATATTTTCCTTCCTTATTCATCACCTCCCCAGTCAAATCCTCTTCATTTTCCCATCCTTCCCTTATTGAAAAATTATATGAAGGGAAAAAACTAGGATTAGGCCTCTAACACTCATCAGACAAGATGCAGAAATACTTCTACTTCACGACTGTCTTCTGTGAGGTCGTGGTATTTTACCGGTCGAGCCGGCCAATTCATGCAACAGATGTTGTTGTTGCGGGCCCTACCACTGTTAGATATCTCCATCGAGCAGGAAAGGAAAACAATATCATTTATTTATGCCTTGTCTTATCTGATACGTGAGGTGCTGCAGGCACCAACCACCTTCCTTTCTTATCTTCTCTCTTACTCTATCCTAGTAAAAGGCTGGCTCTTGTTTTAACTACGGGCATTGTTGCCGATGATAATGGGTACCGATAGTCGCATAACATCAGATGACCTGCTTACACGTTTGCCTATTATAAACAAAAAAAAAATAAACGTACAGCATTTCTTGCATTGCTTGTGGTAACTGTAGCCTTCGCAGATGACCCGTTCGTCGTTGCCGATGGGTTTCGAGCAGTGCTCGCACATCTCGCACCTGATCATCATTGATTATCGTAAAACTGAAGTTACTTTACGTTAATTGTTCTAAAATTGGACTAGCGAACTACCACACTGCGGTTTGCTGTGTTTGCAGGCAGAGTATATACGCAAAACATTTTTCTTCTGTCGTTATGTAGTACCTGACTATTTGGATTTCTTAGTCATCAACATTTCAGCTTTTGTCTGAATGAATTATGTAACTTGTGGTGAAAACTGTATGAAACTTAAAGATGAGCCGTATATAAATGGATCCTAAGTTGGAGATATGATTTATTCTTAGAAATTAAAACAAAATATTAGGTATATAACAACAATACTTACGCCATTTCTAGAATATTATTATTTTTTTAACATTTTAAGTGCTTTATTTAATTAAAAATACTCTCGATTCTACATCGAGAATTTGACATGTGACAAATGTTTTCTTTTTTAATATAATAATGGTATTTGACAAATATTCAATTCCATATTGAATAAATAATAAATTCTTCTTGCTTCTATCGCATTGTTAATTCGTCCATGAAGCTGATCGCATATTGCTACACTGGTTTTATTATCAATGTATAGCCTAAAGACTAGTTGTATGAGCAAAAACGTATTTCTCGTAGTTTTGATGAACGTATCTTAGAAACAATAAAGTAAAATGCGTAGTATTGTGAAACACAAGATTGGAAGAGAATAGTAACTTACTATGCTCTATCTTCTTTTCAAAAATGTCTTCCACTGTTCCTTTTTTTACCCAACATGCCCAGAACAGAGATGTACAGCAGCTTGACTGATTTTGAAGTCATTAGATTCGTATTCTTCCCCGGACTGTCACAAGTAACATTAAGATGTTATGAATACATACAATAGGATCTTTTGGTATTTAAAATTAAAAAAGTTAATTGTTAAGATAGTTCTTTTATTTTACTTGTTATTTGTTCTAATTAAATATTATTCCTTCCCGAGGAGGGTTGGCGTCAGGCAGGCGACCGACCGTAACTGTAGCCAAAACCTATACAGTATAGACTACGGTCATACTGTGCCGACCCCACATGAGTGGGAAAGTGACAGGGAGATGATGATTGGTTCTTATTAAATGAATTTTTCAATTTTTCGATGTCAAAGTAACTTATTCGCAGAAAAAGTGGTCACATTGTAGTGGCACTGTAGGTAAAAAGATATGCCTCAGTTTTATTGTTATATGGATGTTATATGGATGGAATTTTGAATGGGTTAAAAATAAAACAACAATTAAATATAATGAATTGTTCGGCATGTATTATAAATACAGTGTACAAATAAAAAAAAAACAATTTATTCATATATAATTGAATTATTTTAAAAGTAAGTAGTTTTTAATGTCTTCTATTAGGTTTAATATATGTTTTAATTTTCTTTTTGAAGAAAACATGGCGACTGCTCGCCATTTTAGTAGGATAAGATTTTCTTACTCTGTTATATTGTAAACGTATATAAAAATACATTTAAACTATAAAATATCACTGAGCAAAGAATGAATTAAAAATATAAATAAAACCACAGTCCAGCACCAATGTTCTAAAGCAATACTTATTTACAAAACTATGAACCTATGTACGTTCTTATCACCAACATGGAGATTTCGATTTTTTTTATAGGATTGACAAAATAATAATTACTTTGAAGATCCATATTTAATATTTAAGTTTGCTGTATAAACAAGAAAACGTACCTTAAAATCATCCCAATGGTTTTTCCGACGTAACATTAACTTTAAAACGATTTATAGTTTTTGTTACTTCCAGTCAATTTATACAAGTTAAATACCGAAAATGTTACATAAAAGTTATGAGTAAGTATACGTTTAAGTACGATTTTTTGACGCACAAGTAATTGTGCTTACTTCAGGTACATAACTTTAAAAACTTCAACGTAATAACATTCGAAAGCGGTATATTTTAACGTTAATAATTTTCATAAAATGTCAATTCTAGGTAAATTACTTTTAAAAACGTTACACTTCATCATAATTTAAGAGAACAATCATAACTACGTCAGTCTAACATTTAGTACGAACCATTTGATTAAAATCAACAGCTTTTCCTGACGAGCTTTTACAAACAAAAAATTGACTATTAGCAGAATG
>JWHW01025808.1:176482-196916 GCA_000931545.1 Papilio glaucus | reverse complement strand
GTCAATTTATACAAGTTAAATACCGAAAATGTTACATAAAAGTTATGAGTAAGTATACGTTTAAGTACGATTTTTTGACGCACAAGTAATTGTGGTTACTTCAGGTACATAACTTTAAAACTTCAACGTAATAACATTCGAAAGCGATATATTTTAACGTTAATAATTTTGATAAAATTTCATAATTCTAGGTAAATTACTTTTAAAAACGTTACACTTCAATATAATTTCAGAGAACAATTATAACTACGTCAGTCTAACATTTAGTACGAACCATTTGATTGAAATCAACAGCTTTTCCTGACGAGCTTTTACAAAAAAAAAATCTTGACTATTAGCAGAATGAAATTATTTCATCACTGACAGTAAGTACGTAGGAATTTAATAACACGAATAATACATTGAATGGAATTGAGATCAAAAATATTTATTAATTACAATAATAGAGAGAAAGGAATACCCAATTTGAGATCAATATCATTTTATTTAGATTTTAGTAATTTTTGTATTTTTAAATATATATAAAAAATGTCATCGGCCCGAACACAGGCATTTTAAAATTAATTATTGTGCATGTATATTTTATTTTTCTACTATTCTAGATAATTTCAAAAATACTGGCCCCGAAATTATTTGTATAAACTATAAAAAAAACTTATTTCTAATTAAACTAATTAAAATAAAGTTGCAAAATGTTTAAGTAACCGTAATTTTACTGAAATATAAAAAAAAATAAGACGACCACGAAGTAACTATTGTTTCTTTTTTGTTTTCGTATGTTTTACATCATTATAGTATGCATGGCTAGTTATTTCAATTAAGATTTCATTTTTTTCACATTCAACATGTTTCCAATTGGTTTGAAAAGACTCATATCGCTACAAATGTCCCATATGACACGTGTCTTTGAGTGCCTGAAGTTGTCAATAAGTTGCTAAGACATAGTGTAATTCATTCGAGGGACGGTAGACATGTTCTTAGTCTGTCGTACTTTAATTCTAGTATATACGGCCATCTTGTTCAATCTTCGTTATTAGGAATCTTTAGGGAGCTTCTGACCCCCAAACATTACCTATGTGGTAAATGTAAAATAAAATCTTTTACCCATGCGATTAATAATGTCAAGAAATTTGTATACTAAACAAAACATATAAATGTTTTTGCGAACACCGTTACAAAAATGCACACTTAATATTAAATACATTTCTATAAATTGGTATATGTATAAACATTTGAAACAAAACAGTATATAAACATGTATACATTTTTAAAATTTTACGATTAAGTTAATATAATAAAATAGGATTCTTTCAATAACACTAATATTGCCACAATTGCCCTGTATTTTTTATTTTGTGGAACTTAATATTTTGAGCACTGGAGTGTAAAGCCTAATTTAATCATTAAGGTTAAAATTAATCTATATTAATATTAATTATTTATATAACATCTCTTATTATAATTAAAATACATATTGTCTTGAGATTCAAAAGATAGTAAATTAATTTGTTATAATTAATATAGATAAATAACTAGAGATAAATCCTTTCCAATAATTAAATACTGCCATTATAAGTCGACAAGTGAACACTAGAAAGCGTCCCAATTGGAACAATTTTTCTTTAGCTTACGTCATGTGTTTACATTAACGCTGGAACAAAACACTAGTCTTCTTTTTATTACACTATCCTTTTTACAGCATTTGACATTGTGTGAATGTTACTGTCTTTGGAACTCTTTTGACCGGTGATTTTGTATGAATAATAACATATGTGTAGTATAAAATATTATTGATAAAAATAAATTTATTTTAGAGTACGTCAAATATCTCATATAAAAAGAGAGTATAGTGCGTGAAGAAAGTGAGAGGAATAAATCAGAATTAAAAAAAAATGGAATATTAACTGAAAATACAAGATAATATTATACGATAATATCATTAAAATATTCTTGATTTATTCGTAAATATTATTTATCAATAATTTATATCTATAAACACTTAAATCTATAAAACTGTAGGAAATAAAAATCTAACATCAAAAGATGTATACGTACGTAAATATCACACTAAGTATTTACTTTAAATTAAAAATAATAAATGTATAAACTTTACTGGCCTAAGTTTACTATAATGCCACGAGATATAAAAATATTCTGTGCAGTAATAAAAAATATTACTGCTGTACGAGAATTCATATGACAAATTTGTGAAAATTCACAGATTTTACCTTCATCGAGTTGTGATCAAATCTTATTACTAATTAAATATTTTCGCTTAAATCGTTTTCGAGTTTCATAAATTCGTATAGAAAGTTAGATCGGTTACCTAATGAACTAGGATACAAAATAACCTCAATCTTTCAACTTGTGACAACAGAGACGCTATACCATTGTCCTCTTTTTTTTTAACTATGTTTTTACACCCCAACTGTGACAGCTAGGTATGCCTTGACAGGCCTACGATGTTTCGTATTTCTGGCTTAATTTTGGTTATTCATTTTTTTATACTTGTGTTCTTAAACGGAATAAACTCTTTAGTATAATTTAATAATTTTTTCTCAACATCATTAAACATCCGTTAAAATTGGTCCCGTTTGTACTTGTATTACGTAATACGTGTAAAATCTTTGCAAACGCGATCAAAATACAGTTATGGAGACCACTTTATATACTATACTATTTTAATTATACCATGGTGCGAGTGACACTTCAAAGCGTCTGTATAATGTCGTAATTTAGGTTATAAAAATAAATTTCCGCTTTAAAATGCATCAATTTTTAGGAATCTACGAATATTTCAATTGATATTTATTGCTATTTGTAACTAACTAAATTCACCGTCCCATGGTATAATCAAAACAACATCTTCCAATACAATTCGGCGGTTTTTTTTATTATTCAACTAAAACGGACGGATTTTGTACCACTACATGGCGTACAATATTATTTATTTTTTTACTTTTAGTTATTTAAATTGATATTTTAGCAAGATATTTTTTTTTAAATTGTTTAGTTATTGTTTTACAGTTATATCTTATATAATTCATCTAAACGCTTTAGTTAAAAAAGATTACGAGGTAATGATATATGTCAATGTCGTCTCATATGCAGTCCGAGATGGTCTGACCTGGCGAAGGAACGGCGACAAAGTGGGCAGGTGAAGGGGCGGTGTCCGGTGTGCTTGCGCGTGTGCCGCGTCAGCTCGTCCGAGCGGGCAAAACGCCATTCGCAACCCGCCCAACCGCAAGAATATGGTTTCTCCCCTGAAATAAATAGGCTATTATTACTATATTAAGTTCTTTGCGTCTTTCTTTTACGCTAAAAATCGCTGATTTTTGAAAATTTCTTTAGCCGCGTTAAACGATATTGCGCTTGAACAACATGCTTATTTGAATTTGGAACAGTTTTTTGTATTCAATTTTGAATTTTATTGTTCAGATACAAAGTTTCATTTTTGTTCATTATTTATTTATTTCTGAACTATTGTCGCGCGTTCACACCTTTTTTGAGTTTTGAATTTTGTCGACAGTCGTTATAAGACAGACGTCCTGTGTACTTTTAAGAAGTTTCACTTTCTTTACTCTACCACTGTTTACTCACCTGTATGTGTTCTTTTATGCGCTTTCAAATGTGAGCTTTTCGTATAGACTTTGTGACATCCAGCCACATCGCACTTGTGAAGTCTCTTCCTGCCATGGGATTCCTCGTTATTATTATTTACAAATTCGTTTTCGATACAAGGTTTCTTTGCAACATCGTTCGGAGTTTTCGTATAAGGTTTCCTTTGCGTCAGCTGGTTCAATGAACCGGTCAATGCGTTCTGTAGCGCTGTGTTGAGCAAAAAATTCTTAATTTCTACATCAGAGGTTATGTTGGGTTGATTCGAGCGCGCGATCGGAAAGGTTAGCATTGGCGGCAAAAATGGCGGCTTGTTTGGTGACAGTTCGAGCGTCGTTTGTAGATGCGTTCGCGGGGTTAGTTGCGGTGGTGATATGTGTGGGATCGGGGGTTTTAATCTGAAAATTAAAGTTATACAATAAAAAAAAGTAATATAAAAACCCTGATCTTCATGATCAATTACCTAAATACGTTATTCTAATTTTTGTGTTTATTAATGAACTAGCGACCCGCCCGGGCTTCGCACGGCTATTTAAACAAAAACTATAGTTTCACCATAAAGCAAACCATAAAGGCGATACATTTTTCTTTTTTTTCTATATAAAAAAAATCTATAGCCTATATTCATCAGGGGAAGGATTTTAACGGTGTAACAATTTTTCAAATCGGTCCAGTAATTTCAGAGCAAGCAAGCAACGCAATTCAATGCAAACAAACAATCAAACCTTTCCTCTTTATAACATTAGTTTACACTTACACATTACACATTTACGAATAGTAAAATACTAAATTTAGCCCATATGTAAAGAATGATCCTAAACTTAATTGCAATGCGTATAATTTACAGAACACGTTCACAAATAAAATCTGGTCAATTAATACAGACTTACTTGTTCACATGATGCCTGTACTTCCTCGCACTTCGGAGGTCTGGCCCGACTTTAATTTTGGGCACTTGATGACTCGTTCTGTAATATGAAACTGTTACATTAATAAAGTATTACCATTGTTATGCCATCTGTAAACTTGTAGTGTAATTTACCATTATTCAACAACAATCAAATCAATCGAATTAAAATGTTTACGATACACATTCTTATGTCAATAAAAAAGAAGTAAAAGTAGGATTTTAATGTAAAATTACGCTGTGGCGATGAAAATTTCTGTTAAAAGCGGTAGTATATACAGTATACATATTATGAGCAGTAGCTCATACAATGTGCTGTAAGAAAATTTTTGTAAAATATTAAATTATGTTAAAAATAATTATGGTTAGGATTAAAATGAAAAGAGATATTATCTATATTCTCTGATGACTCAACATAACATTTTCACGCATAACTCAGGACAAATTTAACTGCAGTTTTACTACTTTATAGTAGTATGTAGCGGGCATACTCTGGTATACCCGTTAAAGCCGATAGCAAAGTTATAAAACTTAACCTGCCATGAGTTTAACATTTTTCCAACATTGTTGTAAAGTTTCATCTTTATTTGACTTGTTTCTATGACATTGGATGTATTAAAATAATGTTACTGAATAAACAACACTCACTGAAACGGCAATAACGTGGAGGTCGACTCGTCTTGTCTGACTGCCTTTGACGAAGTCGGACAGGCGCTTTCTGGAAAAGGTAAATAGTTTTTATAAAAAAGGTATAACGTGTTAAATTTGTCAGTGATTGAAAAATCAATGGATCATGAATGGGTTAGCTCGGCTGTGGACAATCACGTCTTCGCTGAATAACGTTTTAAAGTAATCTACTGCAACCTTTTTGTATAGAAGAAAGTGGCTACCCATAGACATCTGCAACAAGGTAATGAGTTGCAGGATGCGTTGTCTACTTTTAACGGACAAAGGATAAACAGAAAATAGAATGAAAATGGGAGAAAACATTATTAGAAAGGGCGGACGGAGAGCTGGGCTGGTTGGAGTAATCCTTATCCCGTCCACACGCAAAATACGCGCTAGTCGTGGAGTTGCGGAGAACGGCCCCCTACTACTAACTAACTAACTAACTAACTAGAAAGGGCGGAGGAGTATTAGCACCTCACTCATCAGACGAAACGCAGAATATTTGTACTTCATGCCTGTTTTCTGTGAGCTCGTGATATTTCATCGGTCGAGCCGGCCCATTCGTACAATAGAAGTTGTTCTTGCTGGCTCTGCCAGCAATTTCAGATTTATAGCGATGTTACACTTCTCTAAACATCTGCAAATATAGAACTTAGAGTGTTCAATTGCTTCCGGGTCATTTTAACGAGAACCTTTTCAGTAAATCGTTAGCATTTTTCAAGTTCATAAACTGTACACATCTATGGCAAGAGAACACACGATAGCGACGGGTAAGCGATGCAATGTTGTCCGCCGGTTTATTTCACCGTATAAGCAGTAATCATCACTAATTGCCAATTTACAGTGCGCACAAACTGCTAGAGGCGGACGCTTTGCGGAGCACGTATAATGGCTTACCGTTCGTTATACTTCAAAACTTTGTAGCGACGTTTCTAGTTAACGGAAATGTTGCTTGAAGACCACCGATACACCAGAATTATGGTGCTGTTTTATATCTTGCATAATGTGGGAGGATATAATGAGTTATAGTGGCCATGTGTTGTTTACAAGTTTCTGTATAATTGTAGTTTGTATCTGTCACAGACCGATTGTGAATATCGTCGGTTTATTAACAGACTAGGCATATTATAAATTAACGGAAAAAATAGTAAAGTTGTATAAATTTTTTTATCACAACTTTGACAATCTCACTTATGAAAGTCAGAACAATACATCTTTATTATGAAGAGAAGAAAAATATTCATGAATAAAAAAGTAGAGATATGTCGAACCATGCATGCACGATGCATCCCAAGGTCTTTAAATATAACCTTCAAAAACCTATGCAGCATCCAATTAATGTTGAACATAATAAATGTTCAAATGAAAGCATGATGTTCGACAATAAGCCGCTATTTAGGATTTAAAAATCGAAATTTAGTTTTTAAATCCTGTATATTTAATGCTAACGCCAAAGAAAATAGCATAAATCGTTTTAGATATAAGTTGTTAACTTCACTAGATCACCGCAACATTCAAACCGGAACACATTAATACAAAAACAAACGCGCAACCGATATGCGACACGAACCAAACATTTGTATAGTTATGCGGGCGAGCCAGTTTCTAGTTTGAGTCGTGTCACTCAAGCTCATTGGACACAGTCGATCTTGTACAACAATCGAAAATTTACATATAGGGCAATTAAAATACCTCGTACCGGGTGCGGAGAAGGCGAATTAGTACGGGGTAACGAAGGGCACGCGAGCGGCACTGTCGATCGCGACGTCCTTTCTAATGATTGTGTTCATAGTTACGCTTACTGTTTGCTATGGAACATTTTTAGAAGCAATTAAAGAGCAAAATATTACTTGATTTATTTTTTTAAAGCGCCAATAGCCTAATGGTAAACGGCACGATATGCGAAGCATGCACAACATGGTCGTGGGTTTTAATCCGCCGTTCGACTATTGTCATGTCCTGGCACAAGTTTAAGCTAAGTTGCGAATGGTTAAAACATTAGTAAATCTACTAATATTTCATACAATATATGCGCCAAGGGAGGGTTGACGTCAGGTAGGCGGCCGTTAAAAACTATAGTCAAAACCTATTACAGTATGTATGCGGTCGCATTGTGACCACCACATAAGTGGGAAGTAGTCAGAGAGGGTCAAAAACATCTTTGTTGCACATAGAATGATGTACAAATGACGAACTTAATTTAAGTCATCCTATAGACATGCCCATAAACAGAATTGTATAGAGAACAGGAATATTATATTCGACATTGCTTTCATATCTCAAAAACTGCTACTTAGCCAAGCCATGGGGGATGGCTGGGGATATTTACATCAAAATTCGTCACAGGTTTTCGACTTTTATGCCAGCAAATGATAAAATCTCAACTTCAGTATGCGCATAAATATACAAACATGCTGATATGTCAAACGTGTTGGATATGAAAATGCAGTCCGGATACTTGTTGACAATGATTAATACATTTTGTTCGGAGACATATCAATCATTTTATTCATACATCAGTAATAGTAATAGATAACGTTCTATACCTATATCATACAATGGTATATGTGTACCTATATTATATAATGATATAATAAAAACAAATCGGGGTAGAAAATCACCAGTATTCGTTTTCCACATTATTATTGAATCCTAAATATGTCAAGAGAATGAAATTAGCCAAACCATAGAGAGTTATTCTCTATGGACACACAGACAAATCAAATCACAGATCTGCGCAAGTGTGATTTACTTGCTCATTTCAAACTGTTTGTATCTTATAGGATTCAAACCCCACTTATCTTATAAGTACGGTGGATATTCAGCCGCTAAGCTTACTGTTTCTACAATCCTATAATGTCCTACAACATGACGTCCAAGACTCTAGCGACTCCGTTGAAACATAGCTTTCAGATATACGAACTCTTTGTTACTGTTCTAGTACAGTTTTTCAGTTTTCCAGGAGTAAGTTTTGTCCTTGTCCACTGAGCTTTGCATAGTGCGCCTAGTGCATAGTGATCATTATTTCCATTGTATTTTTTTTTAATTTGTAATGTCAAGGATATATTGATACGCCATCAATTACATGTAATATACCCTATTACTGTAGAAATAATGTTCATTGTAGAATCGGCGCATACGGCTATAAATTAAGTGGGTAATGTAAAACGGACGGACGGTGTTGCTACATTTCGCTCTCGCTTATCGTCGTGTAAAAGCGTTTAATCTACGTTATCGAAGACGGTCGTTAAGCTGTTGTGATTGTTCCCGCTGATTGCAAGTCCTGAGTGTGGTACAAAGTGATAAGTAGAGCGGGTATTAATTTATTAAATCTTGTATGCTTTCTGGGTATGCCTATGTAGATAACCGTCATCTTAATACCTCTCCGTATGTCATAAAAAATAAAGGCTTCATACGATGGACCCTTACTGTGTGTTCACACTGCCGACAACATTCAAATAATACATAATGGCGATATCAGTTGTTTTAGACTGAAATAGATAGATAACATGTTTTATGTGAATGTTTTCAACAGTGCGAACACATTGTAGCAAAGTAAGTTTTCTTTATTTCTTGGATTAATCGTCTCTAGCGTGGACTAAATGTTGATGAATACCATCAGTTATTTGTTCTTGTTTAATCTATCTTTCTAGATTGACCCACAGATTCGAATTGATTCTCACACTTTACTCACAACAATTACGCGTGAATTTATACATTCGGTAGTGATTGTTGCGCCATGTGGTTGCGACAGGATTTGTCTGGCGCGGGAGCGGGCCAGCCGTGGCGTCGCCATATTCGGCCAATTCGGCCTCCAATAAATTTAGTGCCGAGCTTTTATTGAAAGGATCAGTTTAAAACAACGACTTTAATTTATTTATGATGCTCTAAAATAGATTAACAACTTCTTATTTAACAAGGTTGCGGAAGTATTGATTGAATGTAAGAAATGTTTGGTATGTCAGTTGGTAAACATTTATTATTAGAAACTAGCAACCCGCCCCAACAATAGATAGACAAAAAAGTATGGCCTAGTTACTCGCTTAGAGTTTTCTACTAGTGAAACAATTTTAAAAATATGTTCAGTAGTTTTTGAGTTTATCCGGAACAAACAATATAACCTTTCTCTTAATAGCTGACACGGCAAAGATCTATGTTATTATGTTGCGTCACCTTATTAGCTGTATTAATTGCTGGATGGGTTATACCCGGGTCGATCCCTTGAATACAGTGAGTACAGTGGGCGAAAGCAAGGGACGCGGCGGGCCGGTGTGAGACACGCGCTTGATTTTATTTTCGCGGCAATAGGTTTTATTTTACGATAACTAATAACATAATTATTTAATTTACATGGTGTAATGTGTATGGGATGTTTACGTTGATAAGGCTTAATACTGTGTCCGTATACACATCGCTGCGCCCGGCCCGCCACTGCGTACCGGCTGGTGAATTTTTCGCTTGCCGCGTGGTTTTTAAACTTTTGATATCTTCTAAACGTGTATTAAGTGATAGAACAAATGGCGGAGTAGGTCAATTCATGTTTATATTAAAGTTGTTCCTTTTGATTTTCAATGCGTAATTTAGTACACATATAAACATACTTCACGCGCTATAATGAAATAAGTATAATACACAATTCGAATAATAGGAAATGAGTTAATTTTTTTCGTGTTATTCCAAATATGTCCATGAATTAATACTAATCAATACCAGGTATCATGTTGCTGTAGCGGAAATATCGCAAACCAAATGCAATAAGCATTATTCATTTGAAATTCTTTCCAAATCATAAATTTTAACAGTAACACGGGTGGGACACGTAATTACAAGTACTGTAATCAAGTGCGTTGATGCGATATGAAAGTAGTCAAATGAGTATACGAAACGGAACTACGCCAAAAATTATACAGAATACGAAAAAATAAACAACATCGCAAAAACAAATATCGTGTCTCAACATCTTCCTGTTCCATTCAACGTTTTGTTACAATCGATCAAATCGATTCATTTGAAGGAATATAACATTAAATTTGTAATGTAATCTGTGAAATACTCATAATCTAGATAGGTCCTAGATTATTCTTGTATTATCCCTTCCTTGAACGTTATTTCTTAAAGAAGCTCTGAATTGCTCCATAGTTATTCTACTTCCAATGATTTCTAGGTTAAGGAAAGTATTAAAGTTTTTTTTGAATACAAGATGTCCACCCTTGTCTTATAAATTGTTTTATCCCTTCTGATACTGCTGGTTTCTTGAATTCTTCACGCTCATTTGGGTAATTTCTTCAAAGGTTTTTACTAAGTTAAATAACACTTTCTCTTCTTCTTTCTACGTCTATCTCTGTCCAACATAAAGGCCGGTAAAACACCCGAAACTCATTTTGTTGTGGTAGCATCATTTAACATCAGTCCAACCACTTGTGCATTTACCTCACTTTATAAAAAGTAGTGGTCACTTAACGGTAAATGACTCGTTCGCTTTCTTTCTGATTTCATTTAAAAATTGTTCACAACAATAGGTCTGTCTGGAAATTCGGTCCAATACGACGCACCGTAATGGTCAAGGTTGTAGAAGTGCAGTCAATTCAATAAAAACATCATCCAGCAATTAATGTTTTTGGCTAATAATGATAATTGATAGTCATTAAGTTATGGTGTATCATGATTACATCCTTATTTTACTTATTTGCCCCAGCTCAACAACGCTCTAGGTGCCGATATCTGGACAGTTGTTAGGGGTTTATTCTATCGACGAATTCTAGTCCCTATATCGGCCGCATCTATTACCACGCGTATTGCTTTCTAAACGCTCCATCCGATTTATGATACGACACGGTGTAATGGGCTGCCTCATATACATCGACAGTCATTTTACTTTATGCCATCTTAAATTTGTTGAGAACTGTTAATATAGATAACGTTACGATTGCGGTCAAAAATATTTTATTAGACCATTTCAGTGTTATTGCAATTTCACAGAACTTTGTACTATTTGATAAATATTCAACTAATGAGTGTACAAATGTCTACACAACGAGAAAGGTGACCCAGGATCGTGTCAAAAAGAAATCCATAATATCTGCCTATCTCTTTTGGTAATGGGCGAGAGTTTAAATTTGTGCGAGATTATTTTTCTGAGCAGATTATCAATAATGAAGGACAATTATCGGTGTTATTCTGCGTCATTGGAAGAGTACATGTATGTAAATCCGTCAGATCATTGCAGTACAATGCGTTGTTTGATTTCTTTTTCCCTGTCCAATAGGGTTATTAAAATAAGTATAAAACGTTTTTTTATTGATTTAGTTTAAATTAAAATGAAAGGGAAACGGTAAACATTAAATTCAGTTTTAAATACAGCGACACGTATTTCGTGTTTTACTGGATTATACAGAAGTCTCTTAAGATTGTTGTGGAGATAAGCAAATACTAACAGCTTGTAATGGATTTCTGAATCGGGCATATATTTGAAATAAGGAACTACCGTTACACACGAATTCGTGACTTTCGACACAGTCAATTCAATAAAATACAAATTGCTAGAGCGATAGTACCGCTACTTGTCAGTAGATGGCGTTACTGGTACAGTTACAATTTATTTTTGTAGGGTTGTCAAAATTGCTATTTTTATTACCACAGATTTTTATGTCAATGTCAGATAGCCAAGTTTTAAGGGTTATCAATCCAATTATTTTTCTATATAACAGAATCTCATTGCTGTGTGGTGGTGGTCGTAGGTCTAAATTCTGATGATAGTTCTATATAATAATATTTTATCTTTCTCTGCACGTAAAAATACACGTATCATAGTTATTAACAAGGCGGGAAAAAACAAATTCGCTTTTGTCTACATGAGGCGATAAGTTTGGTTTTTAGAGCAAAGACAGCTTTCCTTCCTAAGTTTCTTTTTGTTACTAACATATATGAATGAAAACAACAAACAGAAAATTACTTGAGCATAAATAGAATTGCAGGCCATATAGTGCGAACTTGTCTGTACCAAGGTGTTAGCCCTAGCGCGTTTCGAGCACGGGCGCTCGGGCTTGTGAAATTGCTCTCATTGTGTACCATTTAAGAACATCGCTATGTGACAAAGCATATTAAATTTGGTCGTACGCATAGTATGACAAACGCCCTTGTTAGCGCAGAATAGAGGCTTATTTATGGCTTAATCTTGAGCTAAACTTGCTACTGAAATGAGGCTTAAATATTAACCGTTAGCGGATATTTATATTCAGAATATATTACATTACAAAGTGTGAGTGTGCAGTCAGAAAAAAGGTTGTCGGCTTAAAGTTGATATTTGCTTGCACATTTGATTCGAAGTGCGTAATGCCTAGGTCATAAAAAAGAGGTTTACTATATTGACCCTTTTTGTCATATCAAGTAAGTATAATTTTATATGCAGTTGTCTGCATAGTGCTTTAGTTTCAAAAGGTGACTTGATAAATGACTTTTTGCATCTCGAATGTACCATAATATCGAACACAATATGTGCTCGAGTATGGTAGAATGAGTCCTGAAACTACGAAAAGAATAGCGATAGTCACCCAGAGGAGGTGACAACGTAAAGTCCAAAGGTCGTTAATATACGCTTCGGCTCTCCTACTACTACGAAATATCGTATAACGCGATTGAAGAAGTTTTCATTTCAAAAATAAAAGATAAACCGCTATTATCTTATGACTTGATAACAAAGTCATCTCGAAAATCGTGTAGCAAGCGGTCCGGCTAACACCTAACTTATAGGCATTGAACTGAAAACAATTAGCAAACGCGTTAACATTTCGGTTCTTTTGTCTAGAAATTGTGTTGGCGATTTGCATTCAAAATTTATGTGGGCATTGGATGCGTGAGAACTTATTCGATAACAATTGTTAATTTATATGCCAATTTGATTATTATGTTAAAGTATTGCCGACCCGGCTAAAATCTTACCAACTACCTGAAACGAGGTACTCACGTGACAGCTGTTGAAGCTTGGTGTCTCTTAAATTTATGCAAAGTGCACCCGGAGTTTAACTACCCCATATCCCGACGTATAGTTGTCTCTTAAGCTTTTTGACTAACAGTAGCTTTAAAGAATGAAAACAAAGTCCAGTTTATATTTATAAGAAAATATTAACAAAGAGATAATAATAATCATAGAATAAACCTTTCTTTATTATATTTCTACAAGAATTTATTAGAACCGAAACTACGAAGATAATAAGTAGAAGAACGCAGTTCTAGACTAACAGCGATAACAGATTCAAACTGAATAGAATTTTAAGTACATTACATCATAATAACTATGTTTGCCCTAAGATTGACTTATTATTGTTCAATACAACAGTTACATTTTAATAGACTTCATCCTCCAATCAATATTTAATAACTAAGTTAAATATACAAGCCAGTACATCGTACTTATTTTTTTTCCGTACAAAGGAGGTTGAAGGCAGTTCAATCGGAATCGTCTTCTAGTGGGTGCATTTTTTTAATTACTTAATAACATATCTTTTGTAAACGATTAGATTGATACCTTGATGTTGATGCATCAATCATGTGTGCACGATCGATAATAGTAATTGAGCAGTTATAGCATAATTATTTTAATTAACACTAGCTGTTGCCCGCAACTTCATCCGTTTTTAATCAAATAAAACATCCACCCATCATCAAACCCACATCATCACCACCTCCACCACTACCACCATCAAACCGGTGATGGTGATGATAGTCATCACCATCACCACTACTATCATATTACCATCAAAGCTACCACCATCAGCACTACCATCACTATCATCACCACCACCACCACTACCACATTACCACCAAAGCTACCACTATTACCACTAACATCACCACCACCATACTAGTATCATCACCACCACCACATCACCTCCAACGCTACCACCATTACCATCACTACCACTGACTCCAAAGAAGTTTACACTTCAATAAAGGACTCAAGTAATTTTTTGTTATTATTTTACTGCTTAAAGCAATCTTCGTGATATAGCAGGTAGCGGGCGACGCTGTCAATACGGCGCCGCGTAATTTTGGTTAGAATTTCGAGGGTTTTTAACTTTTTGCGCGGAACCCTAATTATTTTGCTGATATCAATGTAGCCTATTTGAATCCTAGCAATATAACCTATCTTTCAATAAAAGTCCCATCCAAATCGGTTCAGTCGTTTCGGAAATTACCCGGAATAAATAGACAGACAGACAGACAAAAATTTTAAAAATTGTATTTTTGTTATAAGTACCGTATATACATCATGTGTACTGGGTATGGGAATTTAATTTTGATATTACATACAGACACTTCAATTTTATTTATCTGTATAGATGTGGGTTAATCTTTTAAATTATAAGCAACAATTATAATACAAACAACAGTGGTAGAGTCCGCAACAACAAAATCTGTCGCGCGAATGGGCCGGCTCGTCCGATACCACGACCTCACAGAAGACAGACGTGAAGTAGAAGTATTTTGCGTATCATCTGATGAGTGATATGCCGGAGGCCTAACGCTCCACTTTCCCTCCCATCGTTTTCTAAAAAGGGAAGATGATTTGAGGCGATGGATAGGACAAGGAAATGTCCTTATTCCTTCCTCTGTCCAGTAAAAGTAGGAAACGCATCTGCAACTCACAAGCTTGTTGTAAATGCCAATGAGTTGCGGTCAGGTGAACCGCTTGTTCGTTTGCTACTATATAATATTCGCCACAGTTTTGTGTAGGTCTGAAGATAGCAACTTCAGACACTCAAATATTCAAGGTTAAATACTTATTCAGTAAAGTCTCAGTTTAATCATATTGATATATTCTATACTGACAATTATATTTGCAAATACCCTCCTCGGCTGCGCACGGCTACCGGAGCTTATACGCCAACATTTTTTCTGTTGTAATACGAGCTCATTACGAGTAACCTAAGAAACCGAATGAATTATATACTAAAAAACTATTAGTGAAGACTGTATGAAAATATAATTGCATTTATTTCGTTCAAACAATCAGCGAGGAAGTTTGTTTTAAATTAGTTATAGTGTTTTTTAATGTTCGTTTCTCAGGCACTTAAGAAGTTTTTAGGTCCCATTTTACGTATTTTTTTTTTACCCAAACGTTTGATGAAGTTTTCGACCGCTATACGATATTCATTTTGATTATTTACGTCTGTAACATAACATGTGAGCCTATAACTTTAAAACATATATAAGGTACGTATTCCCTTCCAAGATAATTGCTTAAAAGCGTAGCGATTTCAATAATATTGCTAATTCGGTATTTTTCCACTAAAAGAACGTCGTTCACTTTTTGTACAACAACACTCCTGTATGGTACACGGCATCTTTCGTGACCAATTAAAAATATACATATATACATATGTGCGTGTGTTCATTCCGCTTGAATGAAGCGTTTGCTATGCTACCTTGAGTATGAAAAATCGATATAAATTACAAATTAAGTAAACAAACGAAGTTCTTAAGATTGTTTATTTCATTGAGCGATCAGAAATAAAATGTCTTCCACCTCCAAACATCCATATCTGACAGCAAATAACACATCTACAATTCTTTTGGGGGTTCCGCATCCAATGGCTTGTGAAGGATTTGGGGAGTTGGAGGGGGTTTGACCCTCTTGAAGATATATTTGTGTAAGGTAAAAAATAAATGTTTAGTAAAATCTGATGATTTTGCGTCAATGTCCGAATATTTAGCGTAAGTTCTCGCTTACATAAGTTGAAACGCTTGTTTGTGTGCAACCTTTCCGACTTAAAAAGTCTGTACATGTTTAGGATCTATGCTCCAAACTCTACCCAAATTAGTTTAGAATATGCCTAAACAATTTTTAAACGCCAAATTACCAAAATGAAATAATAATATTGTAACTATAACCGAATGAGGAATAACAATAACTATCAGGAACCCTTTCAGAATATAACAGCGATAACATCTTTTTAATAAACACGTCCTATTTGTATTAATCCAGCACTTAGTGAATACCACGTTCACGGTCCGTGCAATAACGTTTAAGCAGTAATGTTGTGCATCGACCTTAGGCGATGTCGCTTTATGTACCAAAATGTTTATCAGTTGCTACCAGCGTTACTTGTTGCGGTGTAGGCCACAAGCGGCAGCGGGAAGAGTAATTATTAGTTTTACTTTAATGGTATTTTAGATAATACTAAGCCAATGGTTTAAGCTAGCATAATCAGAGATAAAGCCCAACTGGTCCTTTGTAATAAAACTAATTTTACGGATGTTATCGCGTTTATTTTATGCTCCCAAGTTTCGAGTACTTTACAACACTCTTTACCTGCTTGGGATCCCGTTATTCAAAAAATTTAGTCACAAACCAAGCATACAATTGCAAGATCTTAACATATTGTGAGTTCATTCTGCATAAATCGGAGCAAGAATAATAATTGAAAATAACGTCGGAAACAAAAGCATAAAATAAACAAACTTTAGTGATAAAATTAGTAAAATTTGTTTAATTTCAATGTGTTGTATCCGCGTAAGTTATAAAATCATCATCGTAGGAATTTTTGCTCACCTAGACGGTCTACTAATAGAAAGTTTTCGTATTATCTATGTATATGTATCAGTTACATTATGGTAAGTTATAAGTAGTGTATAATATAAAACCTTAAAGATTTGCTTGATGCATTGGCGTACGTTATCCACCGAGCTCAGATTAGGGATTTGCATTTTAGTATATCGCACACGCTATTCCACTTCCATGATGTCAGTGGTAATTGCTGAGGAAGTATTGTGGATGAATATAGTACAAGACGTTTGAATGTATGAGGCCATCGCTGCACCCTGTATTTCGGCATTCAATCCGTATTGTATAAACAATACATTCCAGTTCAATATAAGTCGAAGTAGTGCATTATGCACGTCAAATTTAATGTAGAGAAGCCATAGTGTCGTCTTTCGCTTGGACCAAATTCGGAAGAAGTTTAATGTATTTTTAAACACTATTATAGGGTGACCATAATCGTAACAATATTCATTTTCAATTTGCATATTGACACTTAAGAATAAACAAATGTATTAAAAATTAATTCGATAAAAAAAAACATTGCAAACAGGTTGAACTTGAGTACATTGGTTTCGACGATGAGTTGACTGTTTCAAAACAATCACAACCGGCATATAGCCGGCAAGTCGCTTAGAGGAAATGGAGTCTAAAAGAACTACAACTCATATAAATGGAGAATGTTCCTACAATGTCATTAACTTACTAGCGATTAATGCTATATTTCAATAAACCTTTTGAAAAAAAAAATCATACATTATTTGTAGATTTAAAAATATAAAAATTTACTAAAATTATATTTTTCTTACTTAAGATTACACGGCGATGCGATCATTAAACAGCAATTAATGCGAGTACTCTTAGCAGTAATCGACCCAGTAATCGCGATAACCTGAACAAGCGAGCGTAACAAGCCCTAGTAGATACTATAAGGGGGCTTACACACAAACCCAACATTATCGTAGAAGCTAACACTCTGGAACCTGCTTTACAGGATAATAAAAGGACAAAGTTATAACTGATTTTCAATTGTTATAAATACAGTAAAACTAAACAATATTCTTAACATTTATAATGTTTCGATTTTTAAGTTTTATGCATTTTTTATTTGAATCATCTAAAGCGGCGTAGTGACTCGACGCCAGGCTAATTTATTCTTTACAAAAATCTGAATATATAACATTTATTTTCTTTCACAAACTATAATTTTTTGCATATTATTATGTGTACAAATAATTTTATTTTTCACACCTGCCAGGTGTCCCGCGGTGTCTTATTTAATTTATTTATAAGTATACATTAAAACACTCTTTCCTTAGTGTAAATAGTTCTGAGATGGTCGATCTCAAGGTGTCCTTAGACTGTTTACTATTAACTGTACTATTATTGATGTTTTGTGTGGTGTTATTGGTTTGGTACCTTGAAGTGCACTAATGTGCTCTTTGTAATCCTCTCACTTTAAATGATTTCTTGGTGTTTAACATCAACGAGGGCAACTTTTATTAAAAACTACTACGTAACTGGGTATGCATATATAATTTATACCTTTTCAAAGTAAAATTCTCATTTTACCTGATATCACATTTTACATATATTAACAAATATGAATTTTGAATAAGACAAGCAAAACAAGTGCTGAAATGAACATATCAATAGATTTTATAAAACGCTATTAGCAGTAAAAGAATGCTTATACAGTCTGCAATTCTGTCTGGAACCCTGCGAAAACTCGTTGCATTTTATTTTTTGCTTATAACTTAGATTCTACAACACGCTGACGCACGGTTTAACTCTATAATAGAATTTACAACTCTTAATCGTATTCATTCAATGGCATCGCTGTTACCGAGAAATAATAAATGTAAATTTAGCTAGTAGCCTTATCTTTGGTCAGGAGTGAACATAAAATAAAGTTGTCCTAAACGTTAAAGCAAAATCAGAGCGGCTTGTACAAGGCTTGTTGGTT
The DNA here is from genome assembly GCA_000931545.1 of Papilio glaucus. Classification (NCBI taxonomy): domain Eukaryota; kingdom Metazoa; phylum Arthropoda; class Insecta; order Lepidoptera; family Papilionidae; genus Papilio; species Papilio glaucus. The sequence goes on along the minus strand of JWHW01025808.1, from coordinate 178,217 downwards.
GTAATTCGAAAGGCGAATGCGACACTAAATCTAGCTTGTACGTGTTGTCGTGTGTACAGGGGCCTTAACAAGAGCTCGCACTATACGCCGCGTCGCTGCCGATTGTCGTAACCAGGATATTTATGAAAAGTCCGAGTCGTGAGTTTCATTAACAATTTACGGCTTCCATTATATCATTGTGTATAGTGCAAAATCGTTTATTTATTGTGTAGAAGACATTAAGTGTACATTCAGAAGACATTAATGTTTTAAGTGACCTAATTGAACGCTGTTACCGCGAATTAACATTACGGCGTTAACGAATAATAATGATAACTAATAAGTTCATCCAAGTTATTGTTATGAGAACAAGTCTTAATTTCTTGTCTTTACAATACTATGATTTCAATCATATAATAATTTAACATTAAGTAAAAGTATTTATTAGCAGATTTAAATTTGGTTAAAATCTTTGAAGGATTTTTGCAAATTCAACCCAGAAGAGACTTGTGCTGAAATATTGTTGTGTAAAAGCGGACGATAACACGGAGAATATAACTAATAAATATTAAAGCCAGTTGTCAACTTTCAAATTTCCGAATAACATATTTTAACTGCGACAATCCTTACGAGAGCGGACATGATCCCTTTCACCGGTGCGTCTTTGCGTTAATTAACGAGGGATNNNNAAGGAACGGTTATACAAGCCGCTCAGATAACCCACGCGATACTCCTGTACAGTAATTGCGTGGCGAAATGTGAAAGGATCAATATTTCCATTCTAAATACAGAGTTATGATATTTACTTCTTGCTCTTCGATCACACAACACCTAATAGTATAGATTATTTTTATAGTATAAAAAAGGAAAACGAGTTAGCTGTTCACCTGATGTTAAGGGAAAGGAAAAGGAACAAGCGGGACACCTAATGTTAAGGGAAAGAAAAACGAGCAAGCTATTCCCTTGATGTTAAAGTAAAGGAAAAGGAAAAAGCTGCTCGCCTGATTTTAAGGGAAAGAAAATGGAGCAAACGCCTGATGTGAAATGGGTTCTGTGGTACCTAACTCATCCAACGAAACGCAGAACATAGGTTATAGGTTATATATTCTAGTTAACGCCTCCATTCTGTGCGGTCCTGGTAAATTCCAAGTCAACTCAGTCCATTTGTGCAAAAGCTAGCGCTGTTGCTTTGTTTGTTGTACATAATATGTTGTTTTTTTATGTACTACGGTTATACTTTATTTGCCTTTTGAAAATTTTTACGAAATCTTTATATCTATTTATTCTAGTCTTCTTCCCCTTCCCATCTTTTGCTAATAAAGAAAAGAGAATTATTGAAATTTTATTTCTGTCCGTCTTTTCTTATTATGATAACCTACTACTTATGCTTTATTTATTATAAAAAGTAGTACAATTTAAATGTAATCAAAACATGGTTAGATTTGTGATCGTATAACCCAGAAATGGTATCAGTTTGAAATCTACAAGATTTATTTAAATATGCTTTATGAATAATATTGACTTAAATGAAAATTAATCACAGTTACTGTTTATGACCGGTGGACTAAAGAATAAATTAATAGTAGAGGCCATGATATATAACAGTAATAAATAATTTGGAATAATTTGTACAGAGCGAAGTTCAATAGTAGTAACATAAAATGTTAGTTTAACCGGAAATTCTATTAATATAGGGGAGAAAACGTTTTGAAATCGACAGCTTTAGACTAGACAAATATTTTAAGATAAATCTCAT
>JWHW01025808.1:147068-175145 GCA_000931545.1 Papilio glaucus | reverse complement strand
GGAACGGTTATACAAGCCGCTCAGATAACCCACGCGATACTCCTGTACAGTAATTGCGTGGCGAAATGTGAAAGGATCAATATTTACGTTCTAAATACAGAGTTGTGATATTTACTTCTTAGTCTTTGATCACACAACACCTAATAGTATAGATTATTTTTATAGTATAAAAAAGGAAAACGAGCTAGCTGTTCACCTGATGTTAAGGGAAAGGAAAAGGAACAAGCGGGTCACCTAATGTTAAGGGAAAGAAAAACGAGCAAGCTGCTTGATGTTACGTATGTATGATGTTGCTTGATGTTTGTTGATGTTAAAGGAAAGGGAAACGAATAAGCTGCTCGCCTGATTTTAAGGGAAAGAAAACGGAGCAAACTGCTCGTCTGATGTGAATTGGGTTCTGTGGTACCTAACTCATCCAACGAAACGCGGAACATAGGTTATAGGTTATATATTCTAGTTAACGCCTCCATTCTGTGCGGTCCTGGTAAATTCCAAGTCAACTCAGTCCATTTGTGGAAAAGCTAGCGCTGTTGCTTTGTTTGTTGTATTTTTTATGTACTACGGTTATACTTTATATGCCTTTTGAAAATTCTTACGAAATCTTTATATCTATTTATTCTAGTCCTCTTCCCCTTCCCATCTTTTGCTAATAAAGAAAGGATGGGAAGAGGACTCGACGGGGGAGGGGATGAAAAGGAAAACGAAATAACCATTGTTTGTTTATCCCGTCAATAAAAGGTTGCCTACCTTCGCATCTGCTACTCATTAGCTTGTTGTGAACCACTTACGCGTTTGCCACATTCTATTAATAAAAAAAGAGAATTATTGAAATTTTATTTCTGTCCATCTTTTCTTATTATGATAACCTACTACTTATGCTTTATTTATTATAAAAGTAGTACAATTTAAATGTAATCAAAACATGGTTAGATTTGTGATCGTATAACCCAGAAATGGTATCAGTTTGAAATCTACAAGATTTATTTAAATATGCTTTATGAATAATATTGACTTAAATGAAAATTAATCACAGTTACTGTTTATGACCGGTGGTCTAAAGAATATATTAATAGTAAAGGCCATGATATATAACAGTAATAAATAATAAGAAATAATTTGTACAGAGCGAAGTTCAATAGTAGTAACATAGAATGTTAGTTTAGCCGGAAATTCTATTAATGTAGGAGAGAAAACGTTTTGAAATCGACAGTTTTAAACTACAACTAGACTAGACAAATATTTTAAGATAAATCTCATAATACACTAGAGACCACACGTTAGTACGCGCTAGTCGTGGAGTTGCTGATAAGAAGCCCCCGTATTACAACTACACTAAAGATCAATCTAATGCTACAAACCCGGGATTATTAAAATTTATGTTCTAACCGCCTTTCCAGACTTTATCACATACTAATGAGGATAAATGAATAATGTGACATGCGAATTGTCACCAGCTTTGCTTGTAAAGAAAGTGTGCGTGTGTGTATTATCAAATCGAAAATTTTTGACACAGACTGGACGATGCTATCAACGGGAAAACAATTGGAATGGTGATGTAAATGTAATGTTGAATCTAGAGATTCAACATTATGACCGCTCTTCTCTCTTCAAAAGGCCGCATGCGGTAGACCGCATGCGGCCTTTTGAAGAGTAAGCACGACGTAATGTATTGCGACAAAGAAGAGATACTGGCGGAATTCCATGAAGATGGAAGAGGGCAAGTTCTGGTTCTACAAGAGTGGAAATTAGCACGGGATTATTATCACAGAAGAGATGAATGCCGATCAGCTAGTGACGAACGTGACGAGAAGGGATGCGCCCGATCAATAACAGTCCTCGCGACATTTGACTATCTCGGCAGCGGAATTGTCTTTGATTACACTGATAAAACAAGACTTAAGTACAACCAGTTATTCCCGAGCAGGGTTGTGGTCGTCAGGCAGGCGGCCGATCGGAAAAACTGTAGCCAAAACCTATACAGTACGGACTGCAACCCGTAATAGCAGTAGGAAGTACTATGATGGAAAAGAGTGCTATAATCTTTGAGTCGCTTTAATGTTAGAAATCTATATCACTTGTAAAACTGTATAACGTTCACTAAAATTCTGACCATACATTACTCGAGATAACACAAACTAAGTTAGCTATTTAAATCTTTTTCATGTGCAAAAGTTAGTTGCAAAAATAACAGACATACTGAGACATTTTAGTGGCTCTTAATTGTAAGTTTGTATTTTATTTCAACACTGTATTGTCTTAACAGTATTACTTGTTGATAAGATTGGATGACAGTACAATTACTAAGTATTACTTAACTTTTTCTTTATTAATTACAATTTAAATTTGCGTTAACTCCAAAAACTCATAACTTTTTCCCACGATTTCACAGAATAGCAAATTAGGAGACAAATTGCTATAAAATTAGACATGTATAAGGTTCGCCGAAGTCTACGGATCCTGAGCATAACGATCGAGAAAACGCGTCCAGCAAAAATAGATCCGTATAAAACGATCTGGCTTTTACAAGTATTTGCAATCATTAAGGCGGGCATGAAAAGTCGAGGCCGGCGAAACGATGCGGATGCGTTGCAGGATCTGACCGGCCCGGCGTAGGCAGCGGCCTATCGTTTGCAATCAAATTTAGATGTTTTCCATCGAGCTATGTCCGGGGACGGTTTAATTTTTTTGTTGCCACAGATATTGACATTTTAATTGCTCCAGTCAGCAATGTTCATGTTTTTATTTAGAGGCCAAGAGTGAACGTAACAATATAAAATAAATAAAAAAAACTAATGTATTATTCTAATTAAACGATTCAGTTATGACAAGTACTACAATTTTCAATATTTAGTGTCTATTATACTGTTATTTTGAATTAACAAAAAGATATAGAAAGGAATACTGTGTAATATTAGAAGTGGAATAATTACAAATGCAAATGTATGACGGAATTACCACTTCGTTATGCGAGTGTAGAGTTATATTCAGGTGTATTTAATAAAAAAAATCGAACAGACTTACCAAGGGTGCGAGGCCGGCGTCGAGGCGTGGGTGGTCGCTTTAGGCTAAGATCCACCGGCTCCAGCTGGACGGGCGGTTCACATGCCTAAAGTATATAAGTTCTCTTTATTTTATATGGTAACGAACAAACTATTCATTGGATGTTAAGTGAAAATATCCATTATGTTCTCCAGAGAAGGGGATCGATGAAGGTAATGAAAGAAAGATGTGTAGTCTCAGTCATCAAGTGCAGAGCAGCTTCATAACCGTCTTCTGAGAGAGAGGTCGTGGTACTTTCGCGGTTGAGCTTTTCTTCTTTAAAAAGCTATCCTGCGTCTGGGGGAAAGACCATCCAATAGACTGCACCGGTGCTTCCTGGCCGAGCTAGCCCCTTCATAGGACAGCTGTCGCCGCTGCAGACCATACTTTTGTTTAGATGAAATATAGATCAAGGAGAATCGAAAAGACATTGAGCGAGATTGTTGGTGATGTTTGAGAATGGCAACGGACGTTAAAGTTTGTATTAGAAAGTCCTGAACGTGAAATGCTTTAATTAGACGGCAGATCCAGATTTTAAGTTAATTAATGGCAGATAAAATCTAGATACGATTTAACTGACAGGCGACTTGCGCTTGAAGTGAACATTGGAAACCGTTCACTTAGATAGTTTTAAAGAGGAGGATTTGATTTAAGTTGTTTATAAATATAGATTAGTAGTTGTTAGGGTCCTTCAAGAAGAGAGCGTACTCCTTTCTTAAAGGCCGGTAACACATCTGCAGTTTCTTTGGTGTTGTGAAATGTTCACAGGCGTCGGTGATCAATTAATATTATTACTATAATCTTATTCTTAATACAAGTTGTTTCTTGCAGCGATTGTGTGACAATTAATCACATTCTCTAACATGGTTTTAAATGGAAATCTCGTCAGAGCTTATCCAAACGTTTCCTTACTATTGTTATTGTTTTACTAATCGACTCAAGATAGTATTTTATCATATCTATGTATACTTTATCTCCCTTCCATTAAGTCTAAACCCTTTCTATAACCCTATTTAAACTTTCCTTTAATATTATGTAACGCATTGCGTCACGCAACTCACTTTATTCCGAAATCTATTATTTATTTTGAGAATGGTAACAACGCTCGACGCTTCGTGTGAGAGCTAACACGCCTGTCCTGTGTGCATGCAATATGGTTTCAAAGGGCGTGGTGCAACTGTTTGATTAGCTAATTCGTCTATATTTATGAAATAAGAACATTAGGGTTTATGAGTTAATTTTTATTTATCAATATTTAATATCAACTAGCTGGTTCGACTCTGTGCGACTTCGTTTAGGTAGAATTACTTCGCGTATCATGCTAGGTAGGAAGTGGCGTTCTTTTGTGAGGACTTCTGGTTTATCAAATCTTATATAATGGCGTGGCCGTTTGACATATGATCACAGACTGCAGACTTCTTGGAGTGTTGGTGCTTTAGGTCAGCTATGTGTTCTTTTACTCGGTTTTTAAAGTTTTTTTTCTCAAGATACCATTAGGTCATTCTGTATGAATTTAAGCAGAAATAATAATTGAAAGTAAGGTACTAGAAACGTCGGGAACAAAAAATAAACGCGATAATATTAATTATTCGCTTAAATATCAGAGATCATTACTAGGTTCTTCTTCGATTATTTTTGTCACTGCCATTTAATATCCATATCGCTTGTTACTCCGCCCCGCTCTCACTCGTACCGCACGTTTGCACTTTAATTGCAGATGAGTCGTGCAGAAGGCGTTGCGTAAGCGCCGCGATCGTGCGCCGCCGCCCCGCCCGCTTCTATCGCACTTGCATTAACGTCGCCTATGATTTATCATTCGCCTCATGCCTTACAAATACGCACAAACAAAACATGAAAAGAAGTAGCGCTTAACAACAAGCATCTTTTAAGGTGCAAATATACTATTAGTTATGCTATGAATTTTGAAACACATATACTTCCTACATCACGATTATTTGAAGAGGCCGACTAAACACTTATTTACCTCTTACAATACGCTACGCGTTTTGGCAGGGGACGCCCTAAGAGAGTTTATATCGTTCAGATTAGTGGCTTACTACAAAAGGGCGATATACGTAGTCCCCGTAACTGACGAGCATGTAGATGGATGGAGGTAGAAGAAGCGAGAGAGGTGTGCCAGGATCGCGCCAAATGGAAATCCATGATTTCTGCTTACCCCTCTAGGTACGGGCACATATTTATTCATAATACGCTTTAAATGATACATCAGCCACGTTTCAAGAGTCGTATTGATCTTTTAGAAGCCTCTTAGGTTCTGGGTGTTGTGTTCCGCGAAAGTGAATTAGGACAACGTGGAGAGGTGTAATGTCCTTTCAGTTATTTATCAAATGAATATTCAGTTGGTGAAGCTTAGTGCAATACGGAACGAAGTAAAATTACTTCGAAGGCAATTTCGGTTTACTACCAGTCATACAAAACTAGACGTCGCTTAACTGCATATCTACTCCTACAGTAATTGCTTATGGAATAAACTTACCTCCACAGTCAGGCCATTCCTGTTAATTTAATATAACAGTTGCTAACACGGTATGTTATTCCAAGAGGAAATATGCGCTCACGCCCGTAACCCAGAGGGGTAGGCAGAGATGACGGATTTCCATTTGGCACGATCCTTTCCGATTCCAAGAGGACTAATTACAATATCACGTATCAGTTTAGTCATGTACCGTTCTCAAATTAGTCCAAATCGTGAGAGAAACTATGCTTTAGGTGTACAGGGTAAATGAGCAGTCACGCTTATAACACTGAAGGGTTCGCAGAGATTACGGATTCCATTTAGCAGACTTGATACACCTCTCCTTCTTCTACATCCATACATACATACCTGGTTGTGCGGTATCTTACTTCGTATGATATCAATCTGATTAAGATTAAATTAGTGACATAGTAATTTTATATATTATACTAGCTGTTGTCCGCGGCTTTGTAATACGAATGAAGAAGCGTATAATAACTTCCAATTAAAATGTAACATGTGTCAAAAAAATGTTACTGTCAAAACATAACCAACATTGTAAGTGAAGATTTCATGTATTTTCCTATCCCTCGGGAACAGTTTTGTTATCGGGATAGATAATAGGTTACAAAAGTGATTTTCTGTACTCCTGACAATGTGTATGCAAAATTTTATGACGATCTAATTAATCGTCAAGGAGTCAAAATGTAACAAACAATCAAATTCACATTTGCATTTTTAATATTAGTTAGGATTACGTAAGAATTAACAGTAGAGAGTGTAATATACCGTTATTGGCGCTTAGCTAAAGGTCAATCATGTGAAAGATTACCGTAACCTACGAACATCTATAGATGTTGATAAAACGATCGAGATCGTGCAAAACGGAAGGCTGTAATCTCTACTGATATACCTCTGTGGGCAGTAATGAGTAATATTATCGTACGCCGCCCTTATTACCCGGCCTGCAATAAATCATCTCCGCCCAGCTATAAATCATAATATCAACGGCCTCGTATTAACATGTGCTTTGGCGTACGGATTAAGGACATAGAAAAAAGATCATTGAGCCCAATGATCAAATGCTGTCATCGGCGTTAACTATCTCGTACTAATTTATCACTCCTTAATTCATGTGTGTAAAAAGACAGATACATGTGATTTTTCGTGTGAACAAACTTCTAGAACAGCAACCAAAACAGTGCACGAATGGGCCGGCTCAAGCGACGAAAAACCACAACCACACTGAACACGGGCGTGAAGTAGAAGTATTTTACACTTCCTTACTGAAGAGTGAGGTGCAGGAGGCCCAATTTCAGTCTCCTTCCCTTTTTCACCCCTGCCCAATCCCGATGGAAAGGATTGCACGGGGGTGGGGATGGATAATAGGAGGAAGTAACCTTTTTCTATCTACCCCCTTCACTGACTAAAATAAAAGTGCGTCGAGTAGATTTATATTATTTCCGAGATCATCAAATCTAAGTGAGCAGCCTGTGGATTACAGATGTGTTTCCATCACCAGCATGGGCGGACGCTTGTCACGCCTCCGTAATTTTATTGTTGCGTAGATGTAGGTAGCAGTGGTCATCATATAATACACCAGATAACCCAGATGAATGTATGAAATAATTAAATTTAGATGCATAAAAAATTTAAGCTCGGCAAAGTGATTACATTTTATGCAAACGTGGCAGATGGTAATCACGAGACACGCTAGTGTCTCTAAGCCAAGTACCACGTTTAACAACATATGTAATATGTGAACGTGTATGCGTGACACTACAGTGTCTATATATTCTCCTACCCGATGTTATTGCGCAACATATATTGATATTTTTTTTATTATGTGACTTTATACTAGCTTCCATGATTTTATTTATTACTTGTTTTCATTCAAGACCACAAATTATTTAGATTTTTCATATACTTACCATTATCCAATTCTTAAAATACTTGCACCCCCGTTTTAGGATTCTATGTGAGATTTCTACTAATTGCGGATGAATTTATTCCCAAGTGAGACTCAGTATTACCAGATCATAATTTTAAAATACCTTGACACGTTAAAAATACCATATTTCTGACTCGAATTACTGTGCAAAAGTTATAAAATACCTATAACTTATATATTACCGTAAAACAAAACAGAAGATTATATAAATTATTTTTGACATAATATCTCCACAGTATTTAAAAATTATGATCTGGTAACGCTGGTTTTGAACGTTTGTCAATTCTCAAATCAAATGAAAAACATTATTTATTATCGAACAAATCGTAATTTTAACGTTATCATATTGAGGAGAGGTCAAACTGACGTATAGGTCGTCGAAGTCTTGATCAAGTTGTACGAGTTGATCGATTAATCGAGTTGATCGAGTAGTACGAGTTGATCTTTTTATCGAGTTGTAGAAGATAAACGAGTTGATCGAGTTGTATGAGTTGATTGATTTGTACGAGTTCATCGAGTAATCGAGTTGTACGAGTTGATCGATTTGAACGAGTTTATCGATTAATCGAGTTGTACATATTAAACGAGTTGATCGAATATATGAGTTGTGGAAGTTGAACTAGTTGTACGAGTTGATCGAGTTGTACGATTTGAAAGAACAAATCGTAACGAGGAGCTGACATAGTTCGTCGAAGCAAGGCAAAAGCTCGGTGAGCTACTTCACATGCAAAACCGCACCGATCACTGATGATCAACGAATAATGAAAATACTCGGATTAGCATGTATCAATAATGTTCGCGATTGAAAATAGAATATAAGTGAATAAGTGGAGAGTGCAAATTTTCAATAGGCTTGTGAACGTGGACGTGGCGCGATTTTTTAGTGAAACTGTTTTTGTTCGGATATCGTTATCTGTGCATTAATATAATCTTGTCTTTGTTTTGTACTTAATCTATTTTGTACGTAAATGCGTCCACTTAGGTGTTATCTGTATTAAACGGTAAAATCACAATAACTTAATGTTAACATTTCAAATTATGAGTTTAACTCAAAACAGCAATAATTCACTCGAATCTTATTTCACGTTCCTACTGATCTACGATGCGACGGCAGTAAGAACACTAATCACTTCTACGAAGCTGACCCAAAACGGCTCGCCTGCCTCTGAATCGTTCAACAAAGACGTTTTTTTTTTTACTCAATTCCAGTAATGTCTTAGAAGTTCAAACTCGTTATTTGGTTGTTGATTTTTTATTCTACATTTTGCGTGACTACGTACATAGCCTCGTAGAATCGCAGGTCCAAGGTTGTAACGTCGATTCTTGTTTGTAATTGATGGCTACTCTATGCCTTTTGTTTCACTGGATTTGAATCACTTTAAGTGTTACTGAACTTAAAGGCTCCAGCAGATTAGTTACGGTAGTGTAGGCTTTCGGCTTTTTTTTTTAATAAAAATGCTAGCTGTATTCACGATAAAATAATCATAACATAAAAGGTTCAGTTCACGCAACGTATCAAACATTAATAGGGTGTAGTTTTAATTATACTTTAAATGCTCGAGTGAACAATTTCACAGAACCGGTGTACGAAAACAGACGCACAACAGAACACTGCATATATATACATTTCTGTGTCGTTATAATACATAAATGAAATTATTAACAGAACGGCGCCAATCGATACCGCTGGCATAAAGTCTAAAAGATTATTGTCCTTATATTTGCTGTTGTAATAATATAATAGCGATTGTCACAGTTATTCTTTTTAACAAGAATAAAAGTCAAAACAAAGTTAGAATGGGTTATTTGATGGAAAAAAATTCGCCTATAAGTATGGAGTCGATGATCCGTTAACCCATCAACCATGAGAGAGGTTGCGTGTTACCAGCGTATGTTGTCAAAATTAGCAGGTTAAGAAAAGCAAGGTAGACGGCAATATTAATGGAATTAGTTCTCTGGGCACTTCACTCTCAATAAGCAATTCAGATGTACATATACAGGCTGTCCCAAAGGGTCTGATTCAAAGGTTTTTAATTTTTCTAAAAGACTAAATTTGTTATTATTGAATAAAAATGTAGTATAACAGTTTTTCCACTCGGGACATTAGATGTTCGTACAGGACACGGAATTGAGACGTTATGCATTTTATATGAAGCAGTTCATTTTCGAGTGAGGCCACACGGTGCGGTGACGGTGTGATGCGGCGCCGGAGCGGTGCCGCTGCGTAATCCTACATATATGTAAATCACTCTACCATGTCACACAATGCACTGCCGCCCGTTATTGACGGTCCGTCGTCTGGTGAAAAAACGGACATTTACAAGAGCTCTTATACGTCGAAGTTAGCTGCATAGCTCTACCACCGCTAGTTGCCAGGGTTAGTTAAATAATAAGTTAATTGAAACAATGATTACCCGATCAAAGTAATAGATATTCAGGCGATATTCGTCTTAGTTGCGTTAACAAGGCAACTTGTTACAGCAGCACGCTATAGCATGATATTTGCATTCTGTATCAATTGTATTTAGGACCAAATGCCCGAATAACACGATTTAATAAAACAGGAAAATTGTATAAAACTAAATCGAGTACTTAAATATTCAATTTCCAACCACATTGGTTTAAGTATTGGTGCATCTTTTGTGCTTGCAAGAAAGGCACTAATGCTGGTATCTACATATGTGCAATATTTGTATGTTGTCTAGACTCTTGGAGGAATGATAGTGTTCCGTTCTAACTTAAAGCCCTTTCCTAGCCACCCTCAAGTGCGATTGGATGGTGTTGCAGGATAAGTAGCACTAATGTTTGGCGCGCAGGCAAAGTTGTAATCACGTCAATGCACAATCTGAATGTCATACCAAACGTACACAAATAAAAGCACAAACAGTTTCACTGCTAAAAATTGATTTTAACTCAGACGGAGCGAACCTGAATTCACTTTCACTCTTTTCTCTAAGTGGCTTTCACCTTTAAATTTAAATAATATTTATTACATTTGATATTAAATAATATTTTATAAAGTGGCAACACTATAAGTCAGACACGTCTGCGCTGACAGGCCGTACGGCTCATCTCAGCCGTGGGCGCGGCCGCTTTGCTAACTCTTCATTGGATATTGCTGCACATTGATCGAGTGGAATCTGCCATATTAGAAATCAAATTATACTTCAAGATTAAGCGATGATGTAAGACTAGTGTATTGAAAAATAAATAATAGGCGAATTTCTTCAAAAGGTTGATAATTATCGAGCTCGCAAAAAGTTTGAATACAGATAGTTATGGTTTTCTGAGGATATTTTATTTAATGATACAAATGTGCTTATCGGATATTATACATCTATATTAGGAACGAAAAGCAGCCCGTTTGAGTCGATACAACTATAACGATGGAGTGCGTCATTATATAAATCCTTTATAAGAAAACTTTTTTCATTTCTAACCTCTATTCGGAGATGACAACGTGGTGCTAGAGTCGGTTAGATTAGATATGACGCTGACGCAAATTTTTCTTGCTATCTTGTCATATGTACTAGTCGAAAGAATTTGAAAATAAATTAGTTTTTTGATACTCTAATCCATCATCATGTTAAGACTTAAGGCATATACACTATGACTACTGATGTTCAATGTAAAAAAATACACATTTAATCCCAGTAATTGCATCTACGGTCGATATAGAAAGTAGTATGAATTCTCTTATGATGTGAGAGCGTGCACTCACCCTACCTGAGATAATCCGCATCTAACAGCATTAAGCCCCTCTTTACTTCAAAATCCTAATTTTTCAAATCCCTACGTAACGTAGAAAATGTACACACCTACGTTTACTTTAAGAACGTTAACTTTTAAGCCGGATTTAAACCTCTGTGAATCTAGAGGTGTATTTAAAGTAAGCAGGCACTTCTGAATTATCGCGGATAGTTTTTGCTAATTAATTCCGGACTTGCCCAATTTTCATGCTAATGAGCAAGTGTAATTTAGGAAATTAAAAGATTTTTCTTATGCTTTGCTGCGTGTGAATTGTTCCAACAAGTTATAAGTATAGTACATAAGTTATAAGTTGTCGTCGACTCGTCATCGTGTCGTCACACGCCGATTTCTTACTTTTACAAAAAAAGTGCTTCAAAGAAACCTCTAATAATCATTCATTACCTATCTTTCAGTAAAAGTCCTATCCAAATCGGTTCAGTAGTTTCCGAGATTACCCGAAATAACCGGACAGACAGGCAGACAAAAATTTAAAAAAATTTAATTTGGTTATAAGTACCTTATATTCATCATGTGTACTGGGTATGGGAATTTAATTTTGATATTACATACAGACACTTCAATTTTATTTATCTGTATAGATTAGGAGTTTCACATGATAGAAATCTACCGATCTTAGTTTTGTCTTTTAACGTAAGTTAACGTAAGAACACCTTAGTCTGAGCAACGCAATCTTCTAGCTACGCCAATTTGATTTTATAATATAATCTCCTAGAGCGTCAATAAGTATTCACTTAAACTAACAGTACGTGCTTTAGTATCACCGCAGCGGATTATATCGCATGCAAACTGAGTAATGGTTGTAAAAACTTAATATGGTCTTCTAGTTGACGCAACAGGCCAGTTAACGGCATATCATCAAATCGGACTAACGAAGCACTGGCTGTAAGACGTTGCGAAACTATTGTGGTGTTCTCAAATCGAATATCGAGCGCGTTGAAATCCGAAGGGTCTAATTTGACGTGCGATTTGAATATGGAATCGACTCCCGCGCACAGATCCCTATCATTAATTGATCTATTGATTTGTTGCTATCTGATCAAAGAAGGGAAATTGTTAAATACTTAAAGGCTTCTGTTTTCTCGCAATATGCGTTTGATATCATCATACATATTTAATCATCCCACTTGCTTCATAGAATTCTATTGGATTAAATTCCACTGCAGAATTCCAAAGATTTGCAATGTTGCATTGACTCAAAATAAATTTCACATTTTAAACATTTAGATTTTACATTAGATTACAATTATGTTATTTAACTAGCAAAGATTTTTATTTAATACCATTTTGAACAATTTTATTACCAACTTAGTAGGAACTGTAATTCTGTTTTCTACCGCTCCGAATCGCCTTATCGATCGTACTCTTGCAGCCCTCAAACATTGGACATGACCAGATCGTCGATCCATGATCCTTGTGGGAGGTCTACCTACGCAGCATCTTCCATTACAACAAAGAATCCTTTAGCCACATCAGCCATCCATTCTATGAGCAATGTATACATGGCCACTTCTAGCAATTGGAAAGTGCCGAATAAAAATCCAACGGTCCTAACTCGTTTCCTTGTCTCATAAAAATAAAGTTATCAATTATAACTGTTCTTTTTATCTAAAAACATCAGTTTACTAAGTAAATTATGTACAGCAATATATTCGTACCTCCATTGTATTGGGCAGCATGACGCCTTCGCGGCGCCCCGCGCCCTCCCTTTCATCCTGTAAAAACATACAGAACGTAATGGTATTACTAAAATGTGCATGGAAGACAATTTATTTATGTATACTAAATAATTGTAATAAAATATTTAGCAAAAGGGAAATTTGTTTTTAATTAACTTTATATAAAGGTCGTTAAGGATTTGCCGTAATCTCTTTAGAAGTTGTCAATTATGTAGTACAACATCTCCGACGTAAACTCCGATAATTACACAGAGTTTCATGTAACATGACCAGTTAATAAAATGATAAGTTAAGTTACTAGGTCTAAAATCACCGTTGAATTGACCGTAAGAAGATAGTTACAGTATAGGTTTAATTATATATCGAGGTTTATGCCATTACTACTTAACAATAAAATCAAGAAAAAAAATGAAAAAAAAAACTTCGTCGAAACTGTTCCAGATAAGCATATTGCTGACGCAAATTGTGCGCGCGAACCTATGAGATTTTCTCCTACCAAATATCTACTAAAGAAGTTTTCACATCACACACACATACACAAAATATTTAAATAATATCTAATATTGCAAGAAAGCAATAAAACGTATGTTATATTCTAAATGCAAAATAGCACTCGTAAAACAAGATACGCATCGAATCTTTACGGAGCGCCTACTAAAACGCATTCAATGTCGATTGTTATGCCCGTTAGCATTTCATATCAATATCTGATATATTGAACGGATCTTGTATCGGCCACAGCGGCGTGGGCTACCCACCCACCGCGCTACGCTAACTTATCTTCAATCACGATCTGACTACCATGTCCTCCTGACCGGTTTGAACATATACATTAGGCTTCACACCTGTCACTCCAATTACCAGTCACAGATTAAAAATACTGCAAAGATTTATTTCATTAAAAAATATATATAGATAACAGGGTTTATGACCATGACTCAGTGTGGTAGTCAGAAGAAGCATTTTAACTTTTACTCGATCATGTCAAACCTTTAACTACCCAACATTTCTTTCAATTTTACATAAAATATAACTATTTTTAAGATCATTCGGGTAAACGTACGGATTGTGGATCCTCAGGTAACGGTCCGTTTTTTTCGATTCTTTCTTTTAAGGACTTGTTTGTGTCAGTATACAGCTAATTTAATGTTAGATTTTAAATCTATATTTAACTAGTTAAAAAGTAATAGGATTCGATTAACTATATCGACCTAGGTTACTTAAAATGGACGGGAATATTTGTCTTCGCGGACGTATTCATTAGTACTTGCCATAATTTTCCTTTTAAATATTGACTGAACATTCAAATTGATAATTTGAGCGGAATAACACGTTAAAATAATTTTTATTTTATTTGTAATACAAAGAACATTAATGTTAGTTTACAACTCCAAATTTGAATTTCGATAGCCATTTACAACGACCGACCTCAAGTCGTTCAACGGTCGTCACGACATATCGCAGCATCGGAGCACGAGGGGACAAATGCGTAACGCAACATTCGCCGAATGTCCGACGGCCAGTGAAAGCAAAATGCTAAGTTCCCACGATACCATTTCGGCTAGGGTTGGTGAATGTACGAAATATTTTAATAGCGTGTTGCCTAAATAGATTAACAACGTTGTCAGTGCGTTAAATAGAGTGTTACATTTTAATGTTGGAATAGGAAGCCTATTTCAGAAATACAGAAAATAATGCTTTATTTATAAGCAACCTAAAATAGAAAGCAATTGAAAGTTGTAAGGCAGTGATTTAGGTACAAACATGTTTTTGTTGTTTTATTCATTGACTTTTCTCTTGAATTTTCCATTAATTTATATTAATAAGTCATTAAGAGACATGGCGGAATTTGATCCAGACACTGCATATATAAAAACAGACTATCGTGATACTTGTGTATGTGTAATAAAACTGTGTGTTCTAGAATAGCAGCCACTCAACGAAGCAAAATATAATAATAGTTTAAAAGCTACTTATTAATTAACTTACCCGATTATAAGTGTTAAAATAAATAAAATAGATTAGCGCTCACGCCCGATCATGGATTTTCATTTGGCATGCATGCTCGTCGGTCACGGGTGCTCCTTATATCGCCCTTTGTAGTAAGCCACTAATCTTTAATTTTATATTGTGTTTAAGATAACCAAAAATTAGTATTTCGATAATATCTGATTGGCTTCGAAGCTAATGTCAAATTCCCACGATACCAATAAGGATGAGACTATTCAAGTCCTATCTCTAACAAAAAGGTCATGCAATTTCATAAATTTGTTTAATCAAACATAATATACATTTACTTAAATAATGTTAATGTATTCGTTTGTAAAGAAACTAGCAATTAATTTATAGAGCTAACAATATTTAAGTAAAATATTATAATCGTGCTAAATCCCTCGAGACCAGATACCCCCAAGTTATCTGAATTCACTTTTCGCTTAAGAAGTCATTGTAGTAATGCAAGTCGTATTGTGTCCTTTGCAGCTTTGCTACTATAAAACTTGGTTATAGCCAGCCAGCCAGATACCGTGTTCCATACAAATTAAACATTCAAAAGTGAAGCTCGATTTTTGCCGCAAATTCATGCCAGCGTGTTCGAAGTCTTAATAATATATATTTGTAGGGATATTTAAACAGTGTTTATAAAAATAATACTAAATTTAAATAATCAAAAAACAAAATAATATTCATTGTTTTAAATTTCAAATAACCTTTGAAATATATATAATACAAATGTCAATAAAATTAAATTACAAAACTCATTTTAATAACACTTTTTTAGTGTCGTTTTTTTTATTTCAGTTGTATTTTTAGGTTAACATTTAACATGTTATGGCGTCGCATTATTATTTTTAAAATTTATATTTAGTTTTGTATTATACTTCTTTTATATATATTAGTGTAGTATTATTATTAAGGTCACATCATAAAATTAATTAATTACTGGTGAAATGTGATGTTCGTCCACTTATCTTTCTTTGAGGTATAGTTTTTACACGATTTCATAGCACAAAGTCATTTTTAAATTACAAGCATGGAGAATTTGTATTCATTAGGCGGGAAACGAATGACTGAACTAAAACTGAAAATTTTACGAAGTCGCCAATTGGCGACTTAAGGTGGCTTCACTTTGTCCCGTATGCTCCATGAATCAACATCTTTTCTCTCTTTTCGTTACAGCATTCTTTTTGAATTCACCCAAACTCGCTTAAAGATTCGACCGCATGTATTTATTGTCTGTATCGATCGAGTCCGGGAGCTAGTGAAGAAGAGAAGAAAATAAATACAGCGAATTAGTCACATAATGTTCTTTAGTTTCATAATGGAATAGCGAAAGCCCTATTATCCCGCGCGTGAGTTGTCACGCGTCGCCGTCGCACTCGCTCTGTGACACTCGGACAGACAAGGACAGCTGTCGTCTTACTTATCGGAACATTTGTTCTATTCGGTGTTACCGTACTTTCCTTTCCCTTGGACGAAAAACTAAAAAGCACTACTTTTCCACGTTTTAGATTATACCTCCATATACGTTTTCGTTATTTATTGTCGCCGAGTTAAGCTTGAAATTTAAAGACGCGTCTTGCGCTTAATTTACCTGCCAAGAATTGATCAACTGTGTTAAACATTAATTAGAACGAGTATAAATAATGGCAAAGCGATCACCGATTAACAATTCCATATTATAATATAACCTTGTTCAATTTATTTCCGCTTTAGTGAAAATACACCTGAAATAAATGGGAAGATAGTGTTTTGCCGGAATTATTGGACTATTTTCTCTGACTATGCGTGTGGGATGACACGTCAATATATAAAATGATAGATTCTTGTCAACGTTATGAATGTGACTAAATTCTTGACAGGCTCCTCCTAAATGGCTATCAATTCAATAAAATTTTTACATATGTTTGAATCGTCGGTCCCTAGTTTGTTAAGATAGCAAATCGTACCCTAGATGGCCCTGAGTTGTGTTCTAGGAGTTTTCTCTGTTGTGTTTATTTTTTAAGTTTTTGCATATCAAAATAAATGCCCATAAAATTTTGAATAAATATTCAAATATCGAAAAACGTTTACTACATCAGCTAATATACGAGAGGCCAACGACAGACAGGTTTGCTGAACCGGTACTTCTTTCAGAAAAAGACCGGAGGAAGTAAAATTACACCTACACCTACCAAATGTTGAAACATTGTTGGCTACAATACTGCAGCAACGATTGCATGTTATAAATTTACGGGAACCTAAAATACGCTTAATGCGGGAGTTCGGGCACCTCAAGCATCGGTTCTTCGCCGCTCTCTTTGAGTAGACCCACCCGGAATCTTACCAGATCGTCGGTTCATCTTGTAAGAAGCGTGCATCGTCGTGTATGTGGGCGCCATTAAAGAACCCTTAAGTCCTATTGGACATCCGTTCGACGAGCAATGTGCCTTACTTATATTAACTAGACTACACTCGCTGTTAGACTTTAGAAAAATATAATTATGATTTATAAAATAAAAAAATTATAACTATTTCTAAAGTATTATGTACATCGTATTGATAAGTTTGTATATTTTAAATATTTCAACGATTCGTCTTAAAGAAACATGATTGTATAAATGTATAAGTGATGTTAAATTCCCGATGCCGGTAAAAAGTATTTCATTTAATTCTTGACGAAGCCGTCTCTGCTAAACGTCGTGCACGAACGAACGCCTTTTTACATTAGAAATCCTATTATTTTCACAGATGGATGGACTTACAAATGTTTATAGTGAAGTCATACATATTTATAATTCGTATATGCACAAGGTCCCACGTCTCTTATCGACACTGGGATGGATAGACATAAAAATATAAATTGTATAATGAATAAATTGCTTGCGGAGAATGAAATAATTCGTTGCGTCACAACGCTATCATAGAAATGTAAAGGCTCTATATGAATTTAAAACGCCATTTTGAGATATAACAGCCTATCTAAAGTAAACAGAAGTCGATAAAATTAATGAAAGGTGTGAAATCACTAACGGTTAAAGCATTTCAATATCTCAAGAGGTTTTATTACACCATTAGAGCTATTATTCGGCGTTAAATTAACTTTACCACTAATAGATAGTGTTTAACCGATGTTCCATTAGGTTTAGTCGTCGTCTGACGATAACCGACGCGCCGATAGTTGCAAAAACGTCATAGTCTTAATGATCGAGCAATTAAGTACTAATGAAATGATGTCAAATCCAGCTCTCGTTCTTACATAGACTTCAATTAAACTAGAAAACCCTGTAATGTTTACTTGAAACCATTCCGAAGCATAGCGTTTGATTTCGAGGAATTCACGTTAGCAAATCATCACTTAATTGAACTAATTACCAGTAATTGTGAGTTAAAAATGTCATTTTAAGCCAAATAATTAAAATAGAATTCTCCAGTTTATAGATAGTGTTTAAAAGTGGTAAATACAAAGTTGTTATTAAATTGTAGTTTCCATATATGCTAGAGGGAGGCAAACGACAGCTCGACCTCCTTACCCATTGTTAAATAGCTATATCTAAAGCTACCTGGCAACTATCAGATGCATTGCCAGTCATTTAATAGAAAAGAGAAGTAGAGTGGATCATCTGATCCACTCCCCTTCTCTTCAGTCCTGCGTAGTGCACACCTGTCCTCAGGCGAAACACAGAAACATAAATACCTCACTACTTTGCTAGTATTCCGAGCGATTATGGTACCTTCTGGTACGATTTTCCAAAAAACTAATAAGCAGGATCATCCCATACGCTTTTCGTTTTAGCACAACTCTCACCTAACATTGGCAATTGTAAATACTAAAATGCTTATCAATCCTGATTTATGTGGTCAGTGAAAATATACAGCTACGCGATTGTCAGATATGTTCCAAAACATTTAATGTGACAGAATATTACAATCCTTAACACCCCCAATTCTCCCAGATACAATTTTCACAATTAATAAAAACTAAATATGTTTATTCCTGATCAACTAAAACTTTCTGGTTATATGTCGTCATTGACAAAAGTGAGCGACAGAGAACCTTTGGCCGCAAGAATCGCCGCTGTCCACGTATTTATTGAGGCAAAACTTCATTTACCATTATTTTCGTAATATCATTGAATACAATGGGCATCGAGCACGCTTCACATCAATATATAATTTATGCTAAAAGAGTTGCATGTTGTTAAACAATAAATATTTAGCTCGTGTTATTAACGTTAACATAAACGGACAATTAGTAGTTTTAAAATGAATAATTAAATAGGATAAAAACATCTTCACCATGTGTGTATTCTATTATTATTATATTATTTAAATGGTGTCACGCCGGAAACGTATAATAAGTGAATTAGATGGCGTCAAGTGTTTAGTCTATTATAAGTAGAGTAGATAGCGCCACTAGTGTTTTAGAACGCGCTGTAGAAGTTTTATATTAATTAGGATAAGTTCACAGATAAGTTTTGTCTCTGCGCATTTTGCCGTTAGAAGTATTAGGCTCATTGTCCTATAAGAGTTTTCTAAGCTACCTAGTAACTGCTTCCACCTTTGTGGGACCTGTTCATTTGATAGCCAGGGAATACTCATAGTTGACGGCCAACTACTTGCTTCCAATGCTGTGGGACGGGTCAGTTGTATGTTTCTTGTCAATGTTATTAATTTTTAACTTGCACTCTGTTCTGTCTACGAATTAAATGTTTGACGTTTTCATAGTCTGTGTGTCACTTCACAGTTCACACGCCCCGCCTCAAAGACACCCGTTACAATGGTTATAATATTTTACGATTTTCTCAACCGTACATTGCAGTCTTTAAACATTTTTTTAAATTAAGTTATTATTATATTATATGTTTTATATAACCGGTGTTAGCATAAAACATATATATGTACATATATCGACTTTAATTTATTTTTACCTCGTTGTGTATATACAACTTATAACAATATAATGATTACATAGATCTAGAAACGGTCTATGATAAAGTTAAAAGAGATGATCTGTGGTCAACCTTGGTTGAGTTTGGATTGAACATGTAATCTAATACAAGCGTTACAGTCTCTATATAAAGATTCTACTGCTTGTGTTAGGATTAACGGGGCCTACTCAGACTGGTTTAGCATCGATAAAGGTCTCCTCCTGTCTTACACAGGGCTGTGTAGCATCCCCGTGGCTGTTCAATCTCTTTATAGATGATTGCTTGAAAACTTTGAAAGACGAAGAGTGTGGATTAAGAGTGGGTGAGCTAGTTGTAAAAAACCGCCGATGACCAGGTCGTGTTTGCGTCATCGGCGGTGTACTTACAACTAATGTAGTGAATGATTCATTAGAAGGTAAAGGCATGACGATGAATGTAGATAAGACGAAAGTAATGGTGTTTGAAAGAGAACACAGTAAGACAGTATTTGATATAAATGTTAACGAAGAAAGAAAAGGCTAAAGAAGTAACGGGAACAGGTGGAAGAGTTCGTGTATTTGGGGTGTATGTTTAGTAGAGATGGTAGGCATGTTAAAGATTTTGAACGACGAGTGAATGCAGGAAATAAAATGAATGGGGCTATAGGTACAGTTGTGAGGAGTCAGAATGTGTCTATGAAGGCTCGTCTGGCAATACACAATGCTGTACTAGTCCCCACTTTAATGTATGGAAGTGAGAGCTGGGTTTGGCAGGAAAAGCATGCTAGTAGAGTTAATGCCGTTGAGATGCGATCCTTAAGAAATAGTTAGGCGTGACATTGAATGATAGGATTAAAAATAGCATTATAAGGGACAAGTGTGGCTTAAAAGTGGATGTTTTTACTAGAATTGAGAAAGGTATGCTTCGGTGGTTCGGGCATGTTGAAAGGATGAATGAAGAGAGAATATCGAAACAAATTTATGTAGCAAAAGTGAGTGGCAGTGTGGGTAGGGGACGCCCTAGGAGAACTTATATCAATCAGATTAGTGGCTTACTGAAAAAGGGCGATATAAGGAGCACCCATAACCGACGAGCATGTATGAGAGGATTTATGAATGTAGAAGAAGCGAGAGAGGTATGCCAGGATCGCGCCAAATGGAAATCCATATCTCTGCCTACCCCTCTGGGTTACGGGCGTGAGCGCATATTTATTTATTTATTTATATTCACGCGAATACCACACATAGAAATTATTATATAACAACATTCAAAAGTTTTAATAAAACAAGTAATAGTGAGTTTAAATATCCCCGATAATAAAATACTCGAGTGTATGATTATTGATATTTTAATTATTTACTTCCGCTATATGGATATGATGATGCACTATGACACTCCAGGGAAGAATACGAATACAAAGACTCTCATCAAAATTGTTGTACAAACATACCCTCGCAAATCAGTTACCGCGCTGTTAAAAGAGAACTAATTAGAGTCAGGAATGCTTGAGTATTCATTTTATTCACTACACGAATTTTAAAAGGTTAGTTGATCAATCTATTCATATAAAATAGAGCAATAGATCTTGTTTGCGGCAGTTTATATGCAAATTGCGATGTCTAATTTCGACTACTGTATTTAATACTAGTTTAGTTAGCAAATTGTATAATTTTATTTAATTATAAGTAAGTAACAAATAGGTTGCAATTTATATTGATAGCGACTCGCCTTCAATTCGCTTGCGCGATAGTTTATTTTAAAGTTTATATGAGTTGCAAATTCTATTTAATCGCAAATAATAGATAGGGAAATATAATTTCACTTTATGAACTC
This sequence comes from Papilio glaucus, assembly GCA_000931545.1. Classification (NCBI taxonomy): domain Eukaryota; kingdom Metazoa; phylum Arthropoda; class Insecta; order Lepidoptera; family Papilionidae; genus Papilio; species Papilio glaucus. Next base: position 153,512 of record JWHW01025808.1, on the reverse strand, counting down.
ATAGTCACTGCTTTAACTAGGAAAATATAACGTTTAAATATTCGGTCAAGCGTCAACGTTATACACACCTAGTTGGCAACCCGCAAGAGAAAACCAACAGTAGCCTTGCATTCAAATATCTTCGGTTCATCTACTATGACAGCTTGTCATAACAGACGTGCCTCAATTTTTTTTTGAGTTTGTTTATTTGGAATAACATTTATCTTAAATACTGTTAGTTTGTTAATATTATACAATAACTTAGAAAAAAACTAAAGCATTCATGCAATGATATTTTATACTATAGATACTATACTCATACAAAATCGCCGGTCAAAAGTGTTCCAAAGCAGTGACAGCAACATGCGCACATGTCAAATGGTGTAAAAAGGATAACATAATTAAAATAATAATAAAAAAGATGACATCTAGTGTTTGTCACTTAAGCGTAAATGTAAAAAAATGACGTAAGCTACAGAAAAAGCGTCCTAATTAGGACGTTTTCGAGTCTTCACTTTTCGATCGCTTTTGGCATATCTGCTACTTTTTGTATTATAATGTCATTGTTGCCCTGTGGGTTACTGTGGGGACTTATCTCCAATTTCTTTGTTGTTAGTTTGAGAACTAAATATTCAAGCTTGCTTAATAACAATATTGTTGAAGTTGGAGCTCCAAAAACTTCATTCATCAGACGAATTACGATATTAATAAATATATCTCCTCAATTTTCCGTGAGGTCAAGGTACATTCCCAAACGACCCTTATAGAACATTTATTACATGAGTGGGGCTAAACCATTGTTATATTTTTTTGAAGTTGTGTTAGTAATCACCGACGACACAAAAAATGCAATTGCAGGCGCGTTGCCGACAGTTAAAGGAATACGTTCTTTTCTCGAAGGACCATAAATCACTTCGGTTTAAAAATACCGCAGACTGATAATTCCATATATAAAATACATAAGAATTCACTCCAAGCGGTACGAAACGTTCGTCGTAAAAGAATATATTGTCTTGAATGGTGTTCATCTCCATCTAATGCAAGAGGCGAATCACGATCGGTGCGCGTTACTGGGTGAAGGTTGCGAGAAAATGGCGGAGATGCGGCAACCGACCCGCCTTGCCTGCCTAAGGCCGCTAACACAACCAGCGGGGCTAAATAAAGACCTTTAACCTGGATAATTATACCATTCACGATTTGTGGACTAACGTCTATGTGGTTGAGTGTATTTCGTCTTTTAGTTATTGTTCCTGATTATATTAATTTTAATATAGTCTTGAAATGATAATAAAAATCATTTATTGACAATTTGCAAGACAATTCTTGTAAATTGAGAATTATATAATTTGAGGATACTTGTAGTTTTTATTTAGACACAAAATGAACATTTCTGTTAGATATTTTAACTTTTTTATGTATTATGTTGAATTTTTATTGTTGTTTCATGTTGTATTTTTATTTTAACTATTCGATCGGTTAATTCATTTGCAGCTGCGTAGCAATAAAGAGATATTAAGTTAACTGTTTTGGATGGTTTGTAACTTCTTCCTGAGTTTCTAAGTTCGAGAAAAGATCAGTAGACAGGAAAAAATCACCGGAAAACGATACGATACTAAATGGGATGGTCTCTTAGTTTTTATGTGTGTTTTTACGAATGTAGAAAATCATTTTTGTTGATTCTTATTGAACGAAATTAGTGAAAACAAGCATTTTCGGAAATAAGCTTTAAAGGTCGAGGGATTGAATATATCCACTGCATTTTTAACATACTTTTGTAAAATTTTTACTAACTTGGACGTACATATACCGACTTGAAAATTCGTTATTTTTCGAAATAACGAAACAAATTTATGTTGCAAAAGTGAGTGATAGTATTGATAGGAGACGCCCTAGGAGAACTTATATCGATCAGATTAGTGGCTTACTAAAAAAGGGCGATATAAAGAGCACCCATAACCGACGAGCATGCATGCGTGGATGTATGAATGTACAAGAAGTGAGAGAGGTGTGCCAGGATCGCGCCGAATGGAAATCCATGATCTCTGCCTACCCTTCTGGGTTAGGGCGTGTTTACTACACGCATAGCGCATATTTATTTATAGATAATATACATATATGTTAAATACATACTACTAACACAAAATCGCCGTTATGCAGGCATTCTACTTTTGTCTCATCGTCTTATTCACTTCCGCATACTTTGCTAACGCTCGACGCACGGAATACTAATTACTTGAAAAACAATATCTTACGACTGAACTTTCATAAGAAGTATTCAGATATATAAATGACTTAAGCCTTTATAATCGGCTAAGGCTAATGTCAACTATTTTTTCCGTCACAGGTTCGTACATAAGTGGTCTCTAGTTACGGTCATAAATAAATACACATAATTCAAGCGTAGTAGTAGTAAGTTCATGTATATACTAATTGGTTTCTTAGTTAACTTAAGTTAGTGTATATTAAAAGGATGATTAAAGAAATAGTGATAACATATATGTTAAAGATATAGATAAAGAAGACATTTATATTGCAAACGTGGCAAGGGACGTGGTCTAGACTAGACTAACTTGTATCTACCACATTAGTGACATAATAAAGACATTAAAGTACCCATAACTGATGAGCATATGTATACGTAGAAATATATAGATGTAGAAGTCAGAAAGGTGACAGTATTGTGCCAAATGGAAAAACATAATGTCTGCCTACGACTCTGGATTATGGGCGTGGTTTAGCTATTGCTATTACTCAACATAAAATTGACTACGTAAGATTACTGAAGTAACTGGAGAGCAATAAAGCGGTCCGTTGGCATCCGAAACATCAATTACTTATTAAAATATATGTAAATACATCTCAAAAGCGCTTTTGCAACTAAGAGCGGTATTACATTTGCTGGGTGTATCGAACAGCATTCGTTAGAGCCATCACGACCTTGCGATCACCGCATCGCGGATATACCCGATTGCTCTTAAGGTCCATACCACGCCTTCTGAACCAAATATTCCGCTGTTTGTAAATTATTACAGGTTCTCGCTTTGTTTAAATATAACAATGTTTCAACGATAACTGCCTTCTTTAGATTATTTTGTAAAGTAAAAGGAAGGAAGCGATGGGGCCAATAAATTCTGGAATGGCACCAACGTACAGGTCGACACAGCGTTCGTAAGGCCTCCCACAAGATGAACCGATAACCTGGTCAAGGTTGCTGGAGTCCAATGGATGATGGTAGCAGGGAACCGATCTTTGTGACGATCGATATAGGCCTACGTCCAGCAGTGGACGACTTTTGGTTGAACTTGACTTTTTTGGGTGGCTATCTTCGAGTACGAAGATAGCCAGCGACCGGGATCTCCAACAGAAAACACCAGAGACCAGGGACTGTTACTGACTAGTTTAAGAGTGTTAGAGAGCAAGCCCACTCCATGTGATTTTACATTGCTACGGTAACTCAGGATGACACCAGATTCATGTCTCCTAAAAAAACAATAAGTTAAAGGAAAAGATCAGAAACTTTATCCTAATTCTTTTCCTCTTCTTATAACAAAATAATGAAAAGATGTAGAGGATTTGACGGGGGAGGGGATCCCCTATCCATTACAGGTACAACGCATCTGCAATTCACTAGCTTGTTATAGATGCTTATAGGTAGCGGTCGCTTAATTTCATGTAAAACGTTTGCTCGGTGAAAGGTGGCGAACACCTAATTTTATAAAAAAATCGACTTACCATGTAAACCATTAAGCGCCTTTTTGCTGGACCCCGCAATCATGTGCTTGTAGGATACACTGCAAATAAAAACAATATTTTTGTTTAAATATACTTCACCTTAAATAATATAAAATATACACTACGACCTCTATATTTCAACAGGGCTTTAAATAATAATAAAACAAAAGAGATTTAATTCAGATTTGATTTTTTTGATATGAAAAAAACTCTGTTTTCTTGCAATTTTAAGTCTCAAAAATGGATAAAAAGATGGAAATATCCAATCGTTTGATTCACCGAATTTATCAAGTTCCAATCAGCGCAGGCCCAAATGCCGTGCACCACCTAACTAAATTTCAGTTTAAATATCTTGTAATGAATATTCGTGTGTAGGATGGTGGTAATTTTCTGACCGCTTATAAGTGCATCAATATTAAAAATAATAAGTAAATTGAGGATTTTCCGTTAAGAGTTCAAGAATTAAGTACCCTTAATAGTTCAGTGCAACTTTACTTCGTAGATCTCTCATTGATAAACCTGTCTTGGGGCATTGGCCATTGCTATTTTTGTAGCATCGCTCATTCTCCCGTTATTCACATCTGCAACGAGCGACTGTAGTGATTCAGTATTGTGTCTGATTCGCCACTTTGGTAGGGTAAAATCAGGGAGCAGGGAGAAACGCGTAACCGCTCTGCGCCCGTGTGCCGGCAGTCTACGCTTATAGCACCGCTGCATCTTGTTTGTATAGATGCTGTATTACGCCGCGTCGCGATGGAGAATCGTTATAACGCGGGAGATAGCACATATATAGATAGCACCTGTGACAGCATGGCTTCTGTAACGCGTCTACATCACTGCAAGTCGCCGTGGTGCGCCCACGCTTGGGGCAAGTGCGTGCGTTCACTAGATCCACGCTAAGGATCTAGTGAACGCATGCACTTGCCCCAAGCGTAATGTTTATCGGGAGCAACTGTATTTAGAGATATTTTTGCCAGGCATTTTGTATAGCGTCTCAAATAAAACCCGCGTTTGCCAACACCTCTATGGTCTCTTGGAATACCAACTACCAACGGTAAATTATTTCTTGGTTACGTTTTACCCAACTAGATTTTTTTCTCGTGAGATATTGCAGTCAAGAAGTGTGCATACTTCAAGTACCCGACTTTATGTTAGAAGTAAACGACTCATTGGCTCCTCCACACACACTAATTGTACTGATTTATTCTCAAAGCGTCCCTTTGCCTTTGGACCAGCTACCACGAAAAGCTCCAGCGCCCACTAGGCGGCGGTGCCGCCCTCTTGGGAAACTAAGCCTTAGAGCTTTAGACGAAACACAGAAGTATAAATACCAAAAACTTAAGCCCGCAGTAAAGCCATGTTCCTTACCCGATCAAACCAGCCTATTTGTTCAAGAGCAGCTGCTATGTCTACCCATGTAATTTGCAAATGCGAGATTGAATACCTAGTTATTCTAACCAGTAGACCACATACTCAACTACTAGTATTAATCAACTTGACGTATAGAGTTTATGTAGGATATTGGCGCATATCAGATTACCGATGATATCCAAGGCCAGCTCGTGGCGACTATGTGATCATATTGACGATTAATGTAATAACAAGTTAATATGGAAGTATTTTTTTTATATTGTTAAATAAAATATTTATGATTTGATTTGTATTTTTGTATGTTCGTCAAGAATAAATTCAAAAACTACTGTACTAATTTCAATTTCTATCACTATTAGAGTCTATCCCTAAATAACGTAGGCTACATTTATTTTTAGAAAAAAATGAGGAAATATGTAAAAAAAAATCAGCGAGGGAAATGAGAAACGCATGCGTGCGAAGCCGCCGGCGACAGCTAGTAATATATAATTGATAAAATAGATGAAATGAGTCCTGAAGTATGCTATGAAAAGTAATAAGGCAAATTTAAATAGGATAAGTGAGTGCAAGAGCACGTCCTAGCCGAACTTTTATCCACATTGATGACATACTTATGGTGTCCGTGCAAAATAGAAATCCCTACTCATTGCATACCCTTGTTGGTTACGGACTTGATGTTTATTTATTTTATTTACACATTCGTATATTTCTCGAAGGTGGATCGTGTGCTAATGCCATATCTTTATTAACTCTTAATACTAATTAATGTATCACAGATAAAAACAGTTGGAGTTTTCCACAGTGCATACAAACATTGTTAAAAAAAATAAAAACACGAAAACTTTTCTTAGACTATAATAATCGAACGCAAGCATAAGAGCTTTATACCCTCGTCTAATCTGAAGAGGAGGAGGAGGACTGGATCAGTGGACGTCATCGAACACGAGTAACATTCTGATGTTCGTCAAATTAAACTTGACCCCTAGAAACGCTAAGAGCGAGTTACGCAAAGCTTCAACCCAACTTGTTTTTACGATCTAACATTGTCGGCCCTAGATTTAGCTCGGCAACTCACTTGTGATTATCAATGGAAGAACCCGCAACAACATCTGTTGTACGAATGGGCTGGCTCGACCGGTGAAATACCACGACCTTACAGAAGGCAGGCGTGAAGTAAAAGTATTCTGCGTTTCGCCTAATTAGTGAGGTGCTGGAGGTCTAATTCTACTCCTCTTCCCCATCCATTACTAATAAATTAAGGATGGGAAGGGGGAGAATTGAGCGGAGAGGGGTAAATAGAAAAATGATATATCTTTTTTTTGTTTACCCCTTCCTCCGTCGGTAGGAAAAGCATCTTCAACT
>JWHW01025808.1:129583-139663 GCA_000931545.1 Papilio glaucus | reverse complement strand
TGTGTATGCCGTGGACACGTACACGAATGCGCGAAGATTTTTACACGCCTTGCCCAACTGTAGTGTCTCCCGTGTGCCTCTAACATTGCTTAGCAAGGCGTCTTTCAAACTAGCGTCGAATCGTATATTCGCCGCCATATGGATTATCGTGTCCACCTAGCAAAAGTTTTGTCTTTGTAGATTAACAATAACAACGAAGGGTAAAAGAAAAAAATGTTTATTTCTTCCACGCACTAGGAGTTTTCCATAAATCTGTCATCGTCTGATTGTCAATGACATATATACTTAATTGTTTAATAATAAGTAATGGTGCCCCAATGTTAAATTAATGTCGTTGTTGCATGTGATATACACAGGTATTTGTGTGTACAGCTGCATCAAGACGAAACATTTGTGTGGCATATTTACTATAGCTACAATTGCATTTGTACGTGTGTATATTTTATATATTTTTGTTAAACAACTTACTACAACTTATATAATATCGGACGATTCAGTTTATCTAGAAAAAATGTTTTTAACAGCCACTTTATATTGTCCGATCGTGTGCTTGGTACAACTGTTATATCTGCGCAGGCGCAGATATATACCGCCTCGCAGCATTGGATTCGGCGGACTCAGACTCACTCGGTGATCAAGACCTTAATTTTGTCAGACACAAAGTGGCTAGCCACTCGTTGTTTTACGGGTTGCGCTTTGGGGAATGTGAGCAGGGATTACAAGATTAATTCCAACTTCCATTTCACTATCGGACGTATAGACATATAGCTGATCTCCGTCCTTTCCTCGCGATTTACCTCGCGCTCGAAAGAAACGTTTTGAATGTTCATACATTGTATGTACGTAACAGATTGGAACAAGTAGTCGCGGTCAGTGTTTTCGTCCAATGTGGACTCGTCCGTGTAGTGAAAAGCGAATAGGCTGTTACTCTAAACTATTGCGTACCATTTTTCGACCACATCACTATTTAACTTAAAGTGTTGTTGGTGGGTGGCTCAAGCGCTATTTTATTACACAGTAACGAGTGAGTGGTGCTATGCACTCGTGTCGTAATTTTATAGTACGTTTTACACTCTTTCACAAAACTCTTCCTAATTTATTATTAATTAATGTTTTTGTAATATAATATAAGCCAAATAGTTAAAAAATTTACCTCGTTAGCAATGGTATTCCAGTCATTATCACAAATACTAAGTTTCTCTTTACTGATGTCTGCTTCTATAGGAATTATCTTTGTAACGAAGTCTGGTTTCTCTTGGTGTAACGATTCGAAAACCTGAGATTTAATCATTATTAGAGTATCATTAACAGTGGTAGAGCCTGCAACAACATCTGTTGCACGAATGGGCCTGCTCGAGCGGTGCAATACCAGGACCACACAGAAGATAGGCGTGAAGTAGGAGTATTTTATACCTCCGCGTTTCGCGTGAATGAGGTGCCGAATCCCCGTTGTCTGTCCGCTTCTCCTTCCTGTCATTTCCTACAAAGAATAGGATGGGAAGGAGAAGATGATTGGACGGAGGAGGGGATGATAGGAGAAGGAAATATCCTTTTTCCTATCTATCATTTGTCCATAAATAGATAGGTAACACACTTCTGCAATTCATTTGCTTGTTGCGGATGCCTATGTGTAGCGGTTACTTAACATCAGGTGAACCGCTTACTCGTTTGCCACCTTGTTCCATACAAAAAATATGATCCAACCACAAAAATGTAGGAGATTTAAATATCTTACCGGATCTTCTATGACTTCTTGTAATCTCTGTTGTATAGTTTTATTTTTCTTTCTACGAATTAACATGTAAATATTCTTCAACGAGCATGCTCTAAAAATTAAACGTGCACAATTTAATTTTTCAATAATTGTTATTGACATTAAGTTTAACAACAACGCAGGGCAAATGTTTTAATTACGCTCTGCATTTGATTCTTCAAGGCCAGGATAACTACATATAGCAGACCATAAGGTCGCGTTCAGACGACACGCGCTCCAACCGCGCACGCCCTGCGTAGTACCACCCGCGTCTTACCCGCTGTGAAATTTCTTGCATAAAATTTGAGTCTTATACACGTTAATAAATATCAAATTGCATTTATCTAAAATTTAATTTAATTAAAATAGCTAGTAATTTATCAACTGTCCTTTTAGTCATTGGAAGATGCTTTTAAAAAATTCATCTTCATTATTTCATAATTCTGTAAAAAGGACATGAAATTCGCCATGCTTCTCTCTGCAAGTTAATATTTTCTTCTACTATTATTTTATTATTAATCTTTTTGCTGTTAATGTCTCTCGAAAGTTTAAGTTTAATAATTTCTTACCTGGATAGTTTTTCTATAACCAATTTTCCAATGAATCCCGAACCCCCAGTCACTAAAACCGAACTGCCCTCGTAGAATTTCTGTATAGTTGAATCACCAAACGCGGTAGTTTTTCTCAAAACTTCTTGACGAGCTAGAAATGTATTTTCCAATGCCTGCGCTGGATCCATTATTAAAATACTTTTTAATATTTTTTAAAGTTTTTTTAAGCCTTGACGTTCTGATCCGTACCGATGTACTTCAGATACTGATATAAAATAAATAAAACGTTTATAAAATAAAATAACGCCGTCATTCGTTACGTATCGTTCCATTAAATGGCCGCAAAGCAAAATAAGTTTCAAATTTTATAAAGCGCACATGTTTTCTTGGTATAAATATTCATTACTTGAGCATGACGATTATACGAAAAATTGGTTCGGTTAACGGAAATTCGACCCTATTACACACGAGTTCATGATATTTATTTTTAGATGTATGTAACATTGTTAAAACTACGCGAATATTAAGTACTTTTAAAATTTTAATAAGCTTAAATTACAGACTGACAGATTTCCGGTTTGTATCACCAAAAAATCCAGTTTTTGCAAGTTGTTCACCTGATGTTAATGATGCGACGATCCCTGCAAATAAATATCTGCAGAATCCAGACCACTTTCAGATGCAATGCCGACCTTTACTTTAGAAACAGAAGGGGTAAAATAGAAAAAGAATATACGAGAAGACAGGGTTTAATGGATTTTAGGTCGCCATTTACCGGGCGCAACGCTGAAGTATATTTTGATATTTCTTGTAGTATATCTTGATTCTTTGATAGTCATACTTGCACCGGCGGAGCACATATTCAGCTCTACCACAGTTGAAGGTTGTGACCTAGAGAATATATGTAGGGTGCTAGTATTACAGGAACCTAGACATACGCAAAACTTCATCCTCCTAAAACGAAACCCAAAACGAAAACAACACTAAGTTGTCTACATTTTAATAAAATGTATCAATATAAAAAGTATAAAAACGCGATGCTATCCAAGATTTCGTATCAATTACACATTAAAATCATGTCTCCTACATTGTATTCCCAATATACTTATATTAAATCGATGCTTTATCCTGAGTCTGGGTGAAATTATATATTTAAGAATGTATTTACGAAATAAAAGTGGTATATGTAGTGTATCAGTTATCTGGTTTCCTTAGTACTTACTATAGGATGGCCGTGTGTGAAATGTGAACGAAAATGTCCCAGGTATTATTATTTTTTACTTATTCTGATAAAAGAAAAAAAAAGCAACAATATTATATTAAATTACGGTCTATCATCGATTATTTTGTTACTAAATAAAACCGTAACATTATTATTCGGGACATAGACGGTACCCTTGAACGTACATTACAATTCAATGTCAAACATTAATTTGCATTTAACATGCGTTACACAGCCACTGTGTTTTCGACGGTCGGTGTGCCACGCGAACCGCTTGCTCGGTTGATCTTTGAATAAAAATAGCGTAGAAGTATGATGCTATAAGACTTGTTGCGTTGCGTTGTCGCTGCAGCGCTGCGCCGTATAGCACCACCCCGTTTCGTATCTCAGGCTCCAAGTGCGTCGTTCGCGCCTTCAATGCACGTCCGTTTTAATGCACCTTAATGTAAATTCCCGAGGGTTGGCGGCAGGCAGGTGGCCGGCTGTAAAAAATTTCACCAAAACTTGTAAAGTATTGACTACAGTCATACTGTGCCGACCCCACATAAGTGGGAAAAGGACAGGGAAATGATGCAGATAATGTAATGCCGGCTGAAAAAATAATTCGAATAATAGTTATCAAGGTCACCTTAAAATTAAAATTTGCCTCGGATTTCGACCAGGGTTCTTATGATTTTTGTGGGTATTGCTTAACCTCCTAAGACGCTATCACTTGTATCTGCCATTGCACAGAAGTATAATTACCTCTACTACACACCTTTGCCCTTGGAGATCGTTGTACTCATCCGGTTGACTGGGCTCGTACAACTACAGCTGCCGAAGACTTTGATAAAATATCTTGTTTTCATTTAATTGAACACAGTAAAACTGTTGTTTTCATTTAAGCGCCATCTTACGTCATATTTTACAAACTTGTTATAACGAAATATTGAAACTTCGTCATAATCAACAATTATATTTTTGTATAATAAATAAAATAAATAAATATTCGCTCACGCTCGTAAATTTTCGATCTTCAACTCTCGATGTTATTACATCCATACATCTACCCATACATGCTCATCGGTTATGGGTACTCCTTATATCGCCCTTCTTTAGTATATCACTAATCTGATCAACATAAGTTCTACTTGGACGTCGCCTGCCACCACACAAAGCTACTCACTTTTGCAATATAACTTGTTTCGTAACTATCTCCTCATTCAGCCTTTCAACATGCCTGAACTACCGAAGCATATACTTTACAATGTCACGCCTAACATACTTAAGGATCGCATCTCAACGGCATGCTTTTCCCACCAAACCCAGTTCTCACTTTCATACATTAAAGTTGGGACTAGTACAGCAGTGTGCCAGACGAGACTTCAAAGACAGATCACATGTTGACTCCTGTACTGTTAAAAGCGCCATTCATTTTAATCCCCGCATTCACTAATCGTCCAAAATCTTTAACGTGTCTAACATCTCTACTAAACAGTGGTAGAGCCCGCAAGAACATCTGTTGCACAAATGGGCCGGCTCCACCGGTGAAATACCACGCCCTCACAGAAAACAGGCGTGAAGTAGAAGTACGATGCGTTTCGTATGATGGGTGAGGTGCCGGAGGCCTCATTTTAGTCCTCTTTCCCTTCTCGCCCTTTCCTCATAAGGATAGCATGGGAACGGGAAGAGGATTGGACGGGGAGGGGTTTAATGGGGAAAAGGAAATATCCTTATTCCTGTCTATGCCCTCCTCTGTCCATTAAAGGTAGGCAACGCATCTGCAACACATTTGCATGTTGCAGATGTCTATGGGTAGCGTTCACTATACATCTGGTAATCCGTTTGTTCGTTTGCCACCTGCTACCATAAAAAAAAAACATACATCCCAAATACACAAACTCTTCTACCTGTTTTACTTCCTTACCATTAACATTTATTTCATTTGAATAATTATTTTTTTCTGAAATGAATAACTTACGGTAACTGGTGTGTTTTGGCACATGTCAATTAATAAATAAATAAAAATATGCAAAGGTATTGTAAGCCATAATAGGAAGAGCACAATTTACTAATTTATCTATATAGATTTTACTTTATTACCTCCGTAGAATTCGTTTTTCTTTTATTCTTGTATTATTCTATTTTTTCTGCTCAACTTGCTGAAAAAATTAGAATTTTAAACATTATCTTTTAAAAATAAAACTCACTGTACCTACAGTATATAACCGGAATGAAATTCAATATTCTACAAAAATAATAAAAAGTAGCCTGTGCCTCTGCTGGATAATGTGAATTTTTCTATTGGTGAATTATTAAAATTTATTTCGGTAGATACAGTTGCCCCATTACATACTAAAAAAGAAAGATTACTTTATGCGTTTCTTCACAACAATAGTATGGGTAAATTATAACTTTAAACTTACTGCAGGTTTCTCTCTTCAACAAAGGTGTGTACACATTTGGTTTAACGCCTTGTAGTAGACAGTTAGTGTATGTTTTAAGTTTCGACGTCTTCTGTTTTTATACAAGATGTCTCTTGCTAATCAATAATAATAATAATGACATATTAGACTCCTCTTCAAATTTAACTATAATTGTTACAAATTTAAGTGCCAAAGATGCCATTTACATTTATATTAATATTGTTTACTGATTGAAATTGCTAAAGAGATTTTTTACTTGATTTTCAGGAAATATAGTGCTGTGCCACTTAGAAGCGGGTGCACAGAGAAAAATAGATAGAGATTTAACAACACGGGCGACAGATGTGTTCCGAAAGCGAGTGAAACTGAGGAGCACAGCTAGTTTTTTAAATGAAATAAATAAATATGCGCTCACGCCCGTAACCCAGAGGGGTAGGCAGAGACCACGGATTTCCATTTAGCACGATCCTGGCACACCTCTCTCGCTTCTTCTACATCTACGCATACATGCTCGTCGGTTATGGGTGCTCCTTATATCGCCATTTTTTAGTAAACTGCTAATCTGATCGATATAAGTTTTCCTGGGGCGTCACCTACCAACACTGCCAATAGTTTTTTAATATTTGCAATTATTTATATCTATTGCAATGCTTTACACTTTTTCTCTAATCTATATACCATCGTTGATCCCACTGGTCTTGCGACTTATGACGAACTTCAGCTCACTGACATCGTAAATCCATGGACTGGTGTCCTCTAAATCATAGGAACAGTGAAAGAGATTCAATGGAAGATCTAATGCCATATTGTACTGCGGTTTTCTGAAACATTTAACACACATAATACAATATTTACTGCAATTAATACAAAAAATAAATGCCATTGGAGGACGTTTACAATTTACATCTAGCTGTAGAGCATTTGTTGGCTGGTGATGGTGGTTTTTTTTATTAGCAGAAGGTGGCGAACGAACAAGCGTTTCATCCGATATTAAGTGGCCGTTATCCATAGGCATTTGTAACAAGCTAATGAGTTGCAGATGCGTTGGCTAGGATTAGGCCTCAGGCACGTTACGTTACTCATCAGACGAAAAACAGAAGACTTCTACTTCACGCCTGCCTTCTGTGAGGGCGTGGTATTTCACCAGCTTTAGTCGCGCCGGCTCATTCGTGAAACAGATGACAACAGATATTGTTGCGGACTCTACCGTGCTTACTAGTCATAGACTAGTTGTATGGTTATGTCCATCACACAAAATATTTTTTACCCCACAGACCCAGAAGAGGGTAGCGGTTTTCATCCTCAATCAGATAAATGCGTATCTACGTTTGTACAGTTGCGACCGCTTGTAGTCTGAACTGTTTGACTGATTTTATGATAATCAGAGGGTCACTCGGTTTTTTTTTTAATAAATAATTAATTGTAAATAATAAAAAAGGTCACGGTAACAGTAAGAACTTCTACTTACCGAAGGAAATCTGGACAACAGAGTACGTGTTCCTTCGCCGTGGCCCCGAGAAACGTCCACTACAATCTCCTTACACAGGACCATACAAAGTCTTGGAGCGCAGCTCGAAAACCTTCACAATTGACGTACAAGGTAAAGCAACAACGGTCACAGTAGACAGAATCAGACCAGCATACTTAACTAGTGACGATTCCTGCAATAGTCCACTTACCTTGACGAAAACCGCTGCACCACCAATCTCGATCCTTAAAACACAGCCAACAGGACGAACAACCAGAAGTGGTAGAAGAGTTCACTTCCCGGACTACTATCGACCGTGAAGCGGTCTCGGCAGGGGAGTGATGTGGCGCAGCTCCTGAAAGATTAAAAACCAAAATTTAATTTAGTACAAAAATCAAATAATATTTATTACAAGTTGACTTACCTCCATCTGCGCGTGGAGCGTCGTCCTTTGTTCGGCGCGCGCGCAGCTACATCGTTGCCCGCGCACGAACAGTCGGACCTGGCTAACCAAATTCCGAAATCCCGAATATCCCGAAGAGAGCCAACAATCATGTGTCACCATTGTGGCCACGCCGAAGACACGGCGCAACACACGCTTGAAGAATGCTCAGCTTGGGGCGTGGTCCCGAGATCTCGTTGCAGTGGTGGGGAATGACCTTTCGCTTCCAGCCTTTGTCCAGGCTATTGTTGTTAGTGAGAGGTCGTGGAACGCCGGTACTGCCATCTGTGAAGAAGTTATATCGCGGAAGGAGGCTGTGGAATGGGACAGGGAGAGAACCTGTAATGATCCGATCCGCAGCAGAGCTGGGCGGCGAGGGGTGTAACACACTCCGTGGGGATTTAGTCCGTGCGAGTCCAACATAACCACTCTTGTACCCTAAAGCGTGTATATGAGTAGGCATTTTCCCACGAAAGAAAAAAAAGGTCCTCTACTAAGAATACCACTGACACTTTTGCAAATAAATTTGCATATAATTAACATTTCGACATGGCCGAACTATCGTAGCATACCTTTCTCAATTTTAGAAACTAAAAATTACTTACTTTCAGAAATTAATTCTTGAGAGTAGGAAGTACATGACTACTTTTATTAAAGTACGTAAAGCAAAAGGATATGGTAATGAAAAATTATACTTTAAATATATTTTTATTAAACAAACCTTAAAAAAAACCACCATAAATAATTCAATTCCAATTTAAAAATAACAATAAAAGAAATCTATGTATGTTATATCCTTAACTAGCTTAGATAGTACTAAATATTTTGTAGAAAGACCGTTGAGAGGTAATGTGTAACCATGGTACTTGGTTACAGGTATTCTTGTCTTGGTATTGAACTTGTGTGACATACCACCACCAATCTGTTCGAGATACGATTGCATCGGCCATTCCCTTGGCTTTGCTTTTTTTTATAATTACTAGCAGTTGCCCGCGGCTTCGCACGCACTCCTTTGTTATTTCCCACATAATAAATAAACACAGTAATTATATATTACTTTTCTACTCGAATCCCCTTGAACTCACACTCTCACACAAAAAATTTCATCAAAATCGGTCCAGCCGTCTAGGAGGAGTTCAGTGACATACACACGTTCACAAGAAATATAAATATAAAATGTATATAAAGGTTTCTGTCCCGATTTAGTCACAAATATTTAAAAAATTTAATTGGTTTTAACATTGAACTATCAAATGTTTGTCCAAAAAATAACTCTTAAACAAAAGATTAAAAATAATTAAAACTTACATAACTTATACCGGTATACATTTTATAATTGGTCCGATGACATATCCTAAAGCAAGGAATGCATACCATAGGAGTGTTACAATCAAGTACATATACAGAACCAATGTTAGATAATTGACTACTTGGAAGATGTTTTGTTTAATACTTCCTTTCCTCGTTCCCTTTAGGCCGTCTTTGATGATGTATTTTCGTATGCCCAGCCACCATATCATAATATTGTCTTTCCAGTTAACAGTCGTTATGTCGAAGTTAAATATCGTCTGATCGGCTGCCGACATCTTCCCGAACAATGTTCTAAGGTTGGTATCGTCGAACTGCCAATCATGTCGCGTAAAATAGCTTAACACAACTTGCAGCTTATACATTTTCTTATACAATTTCACGAACCTAAAATTAAAGAAAAATGTCGTTGTTGAAAAATGTTTTTCGTACTGGGATAGACAGACCATGGCCAAATTTTATAAAGAAAGTAGCATTATCTCCAAGACGATTCCTCCGCGAATGTTCTATTTTAAAAACTTAATCGTTGATAAAAAAACAGAGCACTCAAAAGTGGTAGAGCCCGCAATAACATATGTCGCACGATTTGGCCGACTCGAGCATTGAGCCTTACCACCACCTTCCAGAAGACAGGCGTGATGTAAAAGTATTTCTGTGTGTCGCCTGATGAATGAGGTACCGGAGGCCTATTCGTGGACCTTTTCTCTTCACATACTTTTCTAATAAGGGGACGGCAAGTGGAAGACGATTCGACGGGATAGGGTATGGATAGAAAAAGGAAATATCCTTTTTTTTTGATTATCCGGTCGTCTGTACATTTATGATAAGAACTACTACTTATTTGCTTGTTGCGAATGCCTGCGGTAAGCGGTCACTAATTACTAATATGAGGTGAACCGTTTTCTCATTAGCTATCTTCTTCCATAAAAAG
>JWHW01025808.1:111017-121360 GCA_000931545.1 Papilio glaucus | reverse complement strand
CTTAGTTATATTTTCTTTTTTCATTGTTTCATTATGTTTACTATATTCAACCTCTAATTGGCTAAGAGCATCACGGATCATAGTTGATCTGAAAATAATTTCTACTACATATTTGTATAGTTTTTCGACGTCTTCTGTTTTTCTATGAGATGTCTCTTGCTAATCAATAATAATAATGACATATTAGTTTCTTCTTCGAATTTAACTATAATTGTCACAAATTTAAGTGCCAAAGATGCCATTTAGATTTATATTAATATTGTTTACTGATTGAAATTGCTGAAAAGATTTTACCAATCTGATTCGAAAATTATTTTTGATTCTTATAACAACAAATGGAAGGTTTTCAATATGCTGTGCCACTTAGAAGCGGGTGAAGAGATGTATCAACAGGGGCGACAGATGCGTCCCGAAGGCGAGTGAAACTATGGAGCACAGCTAGTTAATATTTGCAAATGTTTATATCTATTGCAATGCTTTAACTTTTTCTCTATCTATATACCATTGTTGATACCACAGGTCTTGCGATTTATGGTGAACAAGTAAGTCTTTAGATAAAGTTGGTACTGTAAGCAATGTTAACGCTGACAATTTTTAAGTAATAAATATATATTGTAATATAAACACATACTTTATTCTGTGTATTGTCCAATCGCCTTGCAAAATTGTTATGACGGACTTCAGCTCACTGACATCGTAAATCCATTGACTGGTGTCCTCTAAATCATAGGAACAGTGAAAGAGGTTCAATGGAAGATCTAATGCCATGTTGTACTGCGGTTTTCTGAAACATTTACACTCATAATACAATATTTACTGCAATTAATAAATATACGCTCACGCCTGTAACCCGGAGGGGTAGGCAGAGATTATGGATTTCCATTTGGCGCGATCTTGGCACACCTCTCTCACTTCTTCTACATTCATAGATCTACGCATATATGCTCGTTGGCTATGGGTGCTCCTTATATCGCCCATTTTTACTAAACCGCTAATCTGATCGATATAAGTTCTCCGAGGACGTCCCCTACCACATCACGCCTGTCTTCTGTGAGGGCTTGGTATTTCACCGGCTTCAGACAAGCCTGCCCATTCGTGCAATGGATGACAACAGATATCGTTGCGGAATCTACCGCGGTTACTAATCATAGACTAGTTGTATGGTTATCTCCGTCATACAAAAGAATTTTTACCCCACAGACCCAGAAGGAGGGTAACGGTTTTCATCATTAATCAAATAAATATGTATTTTAACTTGTACAGTGAAGGTGTGTACAGTGACCTCTTGTAGTCTGAACTGCTTGACTGATTTTGAAGAGTTTGGTGTAATGTGTGATAAATAATAATCATAGGGTCACTTGTTTTTTTTAAAATTAATAATGATTTGTGAATAATAAAAAAGGTTACAAACCTCGGATTGTTTTCAACATCCAACAATTTGTTAATAACATTTGGCTCTTCGTTCCCTTCGCCAATTAGCAATAGCAAGCCCATGATGCAACGAATCTGATGCCATAGGAAAGCGTTCCCTTCTATTTCTAGATAGTACATAGATGTTGCTGAAAGTAACAAAACATAGGTTCAACAAGTAAGTTCTTTTTGGTAGAAATTAAGATATTTAAAAGTAAATTGACCCATTTTTAAGCCTCCTGTATTTGATTTACTTCTATATAAACAATTTTTTACGGATGTTTAATCGTTACATGTTTTAAGTTGCTATTAGATTAGGGGTTCAATTAGGAGATAGAGTGAACTCTCTTTTCTTTACAATAATTACTAATAATATATTTATGGTAGTAATTTTGTTCTACATAAAAACTATTGTACTACAAAACCCCTATAGTGATTAAAAAAGGTTTCAATTAAAATACTCAACTCAAAGGCTACATTAAACAAAATTGTATTAGGTAACATCAATGTAAGCTAAACCTAACGTGTGAGTTAAAAAACTATAATTTTTTGTGTAATACCAAGTACAGAAAAAAAAAACAATACTAATCTATACTTACGATGCTCTGTGTCATTGTTGTTTACTGGAAAAATGTCAGCTTTAAAGATTTCTCTATAAAATTCTGTGACGCCATTTCCTACGTCCATTTTACACAGATTTCGAAAATCTTTTGAGCCTACAATATGAGTGCAGGCTTCCCTCATCTTGTCTAGATCGAGATTTGATCGGGGGAAATAGTATTTGTACTGACGTTTTTTGCAATCAAACCTTTAAAAATTTATAAGCATAATTAAAGCATTCTGCCATAACTGTCCATTTCTTCTGTGTCTATTCAGTACGAAATTTATTTTGTTTATAAACATACTTACATGCTCTATGGCTTTTACGTTTTACATTTTTAAAAAATAAAATTAGTTTATGTGAGTCATTTAAAAAAAATTAAATTTGTTAAAATTGTTTTTTACCTAGCGCTGTAGTCAAGTTTATCATCAGGTATTGGCATCCAAGCTATTGCACGAATGTCTTTTGGTAGAAGGCGGTTCAAGATCTTGCAGTAAGGCACCTCCGAACTTATGGACTCTGGTAAACTCTGTTGGTCTGGAGGATGTTTGCTTCTAAGGGAAATAGATATGGCCTGGAAAATTATTATTGATTTTTATCTCCTGTACATGTGTATGTGACTGTACTCTTCTGAATTGGCTGGACTGATTTTGTGTACATGTGTGTGTGAGTCTGAAGATGGTCTAGCTTCACGATTGAACCGCGTAGGTGGGGCTGCGATCAGGTTCCAGATTAATTTTAGTTTCTGACAACATAAGAATGTTAGCTGAACTGTTACTAATGTTATTATCTATTTACATTGACCATTGCTATTAACAAATAGCTACCAAGACAACATTCATGCAAGTCACAAATGTTGGAAATGCTAGTATTATAAAAAATTATAAAGAAGAAAAATGTTTTTATATCAACATTTTATAGTAGAAGAGTCTCTAGCAGCCACTGCATGAATGGGCTGACTTGTTTAGGGAAATACAATAACCTCATAGAATAATGGTATTGATATTTTTGCATTTTCTTTGGTCTATCACCTTCTCTCATTTTTCTCATCCATGTCATGTTTTACAGATCTATGTTAGTAGGAAATCTGTAATCTCAACCAATCATTAGTAAATAGATTGGTTTGAACTTAAGTTCATTATTAAAAGTTTAGATTGCATATAAATAGCTTTTGCTATGTCTATTTACCCAAGGTGAATTAAAAATAACAGCTTAAACGCCACATACCTGACCAAAAGCACTAACACCTTTATCTGTTCGCCCGCATCTGTGGTACTGAGATGTTTCACGATTTTCTATAAGACAAGATTTTATCAAAGCATGAAACAAGTGATGTTCTATTGTTTGAGTAGAATCCTCCTGGACTACCAGCCCTTGGTAGTTCCAACCAAAATACAGAATTCTCAAAAGTACTCTCCGGAAGTGGCATCTGAAAAGAGCATAAGTTTTTAAATTATATTTATTTATATTCTGTATATAATTTCAATATGGTATCTACAATAAATAATTGGGTAATGTTTTGTATTAAAAGTTCAGTATTTTATTATATGTATATCTAGGACATTAGTATTGCAGATAAATAAATCATCATCAGCCTATATGGACATAGGGCAGTAGGAAAGTCCACTGCTGGGCATAGGGCTTCTGCAGTATGCACCCCACTATCCCCATTCAGTAACTCACCAGACACAGGGAACTATTTGGGGTGTTTCTCTAAGGGATAGAAGTAGGCTGAAGTGGGAATGGGCCGGTTACATCTGTCTATCTAGCAACGTTGGATGGGGAGAAAAATCTTGGAATGGATGGAGATGGAGAAGTAAGAAGTGTGTCCTTCAATGTGGATCCAAGGAACTCGTGAGATTGAGAGGATAAATAACTAGATCAACAAAAATATTATCTTACTTCTTAAAATCAAATTGTTTCTTGCTAACTTCTGTGCAAGAAAAAGCTAGTTCAAAGCCGTTTTCTTTTTTAGCAATAATATTTTTCAGTTGTGAATTATGTGCTTCTAATTGTATTATTTTATCGACTAAATCCTAAAATACAGTTAAAAATATTATTAATAGATAACCTATTTTAAGTTAATGAAAAACAGACAGTAAAGTACATTTTTATCCAATCTAAGAAGTTCTTCGCGAGAAATGTTTTTTGTTTTCTTCTGCTTTGGCAGAAATTTTGCCATTATCTGACAATTGTTTCAATTGTCGTAAACGCGTAACTAACAAGAGAACAAGATAGTATTTCACTAGGTTTGTGTTGGTGATATGGTAAATAAAGCAACAACAAACACTGAACAGCACAGAATAATGATAATACTCTTATTACTAGTGGCGACTAGTGGTAATAATATCTGCCTGTGCTGATGCTGAGTGGTACTAACATGTTATTAACAAATTAACTACAATTTAATTAATAACATATGTCTGTCACTGTCACAGGAGCACATGTTAGTGAGTAATTTGTTTTTTTTTTTTTAATAAAGATTTTATGGCCTGGTAACAAGACCTTTAAGCCAATGAGTAATTTGTATTCTGTGCGCATGTTGCGCTTCTAAGTTAGGAATCGACGATCTGTGATCGATTCAGCATAAAAATCGATATTTTACATCTACATTTTGTATTTTGTGGACCTGCTAAGTGCATACATTCGATGCAGTGAATCGATATGTTACCCTAAAAAATAAAATCAATTACAGTTAGTTACTCTCGCTCTCTAGAATGTACTCAATTTTAATAGAGTAGAGGACTATTTTAAGACATTATATTTACGAGATTAGACTATCGTGGGAACATCTGGACTTCGTGAGCACCTTTTTTCGACTGCCTGCAACATCGCAAGTGATGAGCGGAACCGCTTGGATCCTAAGCCAGTAAACTTGATAGACTGTTGTTTTCAAAAAGTTTATGTATTAACCATTGGAAATCGGAACTATAAAAAAGTATCTACAGGTTTATTAACATCAGACACACAAAAAAACAAGGATAATATGTAACCTTACAAGGCTGTACACAAAAAATCAGCTCAATATCTTCAACAGTTTAGCCACAGGACCCTTTTTTATTTTATGTACGTTTTAGCACCTTATATGTCATGTTAAAAGATCGCAGAAAAGATATCAAGAGGTCTACCTACATCGAAGATTTTTCAAAGTCAAGGTCACGAGTGTGGCCGTATGATTTAACCGTGGGTTTCTATTGGCGTATACAAGGTTTCTTTCTATCTTTCTCTCTGAAAAAACTGAGATAACTATAAATGTTTTCGGCAGTGTAAGCCCACGGTAAGGCGCACTCACTCTCACGCGTGAGCGAACCATTATAGGTGACGGTCGGAACTTTTAGTTTTTGTAGTCACTTACATGATTATTTTTTTGGATTTTATGGCATCAGTAGAAGTTGCATGCTAAGAAGTGGCATCTATTGGCATAAAATTAAAATTGACATTTTATTACAGCTGAGCTGTAAAATTAAAGAAACGGATTTACTTTCTCCTTTGCACATTTAGAAGTCGCAGGTTTTTCAATCGTATACATTTTTTTTTACACAATATCTTGAAAATTGAGTCGTTGACGTGAGTTCTCCATTTTAACTTACAGACGAACTATTATATCAGTTTGTTAGTTATTAGAATTCCGTATACGCGGTTTTGGAAAGTGTTTAGTCTGCAGTCTGTTTAGTGGTATGGACCACGTCGTTCATGGAAAACGAAAAAGAATGAAAACTGGCGCCAACATCTGACATATGTCAGAAACCTTCGGTAAATGTCGTGCAAAATTTTAAAGTGTGAAATGTCGTTTGATAAATGTATTTTAAAAAAATAGACCTGGTGTTTTGATAAATCTATTATTGAAATATTCGCCGGAAATTTCGTCGTTACAGGTGAGTCTCTCATTATACGCAAGCTATTATACGTTTCTCTGCTGTATTTTTTGTAACAAAAATAATTAGTACGGATTACTACAATCCAACCTATGTTATATGGCGGTTTGGGCGTAGAATTATACGTTCTTACTTTACTTACTTTACCATATACTGTCTTGAATGTACACCGGCAATAATCGAACAAAATTATGGCCGGCGCTGCTCGCTGGCAATTTTGTCCACCCCTTCAGATTGGTGTTTGGTACAATTTAATTAGATAGCTTTTAAACTTATGATATCTTATAAATATTCGTAAGAAAAATATGAATATGAACGTTGTAAATAGTCATGTTGAAAGGATATATGAAGTGAGAGTAACGAATCACATTTATGTTGCAAAAGTGAGTGGCAGTGTTCGCAGGGCCCGTTCAAGGAGAACTTATATCGATCAGATTACTGAAATGCTAAAGAAGGACAATATTAGGAGTACCCGTAAACGACGCGCATGTATGCGTTGATGCATGGATGTAGAAGATGCGAGAGAGGTGTGCCAGGATCGCGACCAATTTAAATCCATAATTTCTGCCTGCCCCTCTGGGTTACGCGCATAATTTTTTATGTAAAAATATGATATAATATATTTATTTCAATCTTTATAGGAAAGAACAAAATATATCTAATATTTTACGGATTTGTTTACACAATAGTACCGCATAATATATTGTGTGCAGTAATACTACCAACATACCAAGTATTGTTTTTACAATGTACACTTAAATAGTTATGGCACACAAACAAATTAAGTTAAGCAATTATAAATAATGCAATTATTATTTATTCAACATATACTTTTATTTCGTACTTTAAACAAAAGAGGTAGGAAAGGAACAGAACTCGACCACAATAACATGAGACCTGAGTCTAATGACGTCAAAGCCTCGTTCGTGCAGTAATGTTTCCTACTCAAAAGTTGACAACGTACATATCTAGCGTAGCAGGGTAGCGGGTTCACGTAACACAACGCGAGTCGCTTGCTCGTTTACATGAGCTATGTGTACAATTTCATATGGGATCTCTGAGTCGACAGCTGTCATCAAAATCAAATGTATGAAGGTTCAACCTGTGCTTCAGCTTTGTCCTTCGGATGCGAGTAGTAGTGGTCCAAAGCATGTCTGAGACATTAATGAAGAAACATACAATTCGTTACACAAACTTTCGATTCTTGGATATGTTGCATAAGTTTGCTAACAAGTAAGATATATTAAGATTGTTCGGATAAGAAAATAATAAAAACATTTCCTTACGCGTTAATATTGCTGTGTATGACATTTTATTTCTTAAGGTTAATAATACCTTTAAATTTTTATTTATTTAATTGTATAGCAAGTACTTAAAAACAGCTACGTAGTAACATAACGCATACTAATATTACATAAGATTATAATTGTATAGTAATATAGCCTTACAATTGGTACGTCAGTATGCGAGGTCTACCATTGAACCTGAAATGGAAAACTTCTTAGAAGGTTAACCAGTAATGTATAAAGTAGATCGCAACGTAAAAATCTAGGTTAGTAGCGTGAATTGATTTGTAACACGCACATTTGCATTACATTACATTTTATTTAACTTTTCGATCGTATTTAATTATACTATTTTGTCTACTAATATCGAGCATGCAGTAGGAGTTATCTCATCTATGAAAACGAAATGAATCTGTCAAATCGGCGGCTTATCTGCAATAGTATTACATTAGTAGTTGACGCTGAAACATCCTACTTAACTACAAAACACTTGGTAAGAAGTTATTTTATTGTGACATGCCAAGGAAGCGTACAAGAACGGTCCCCGCCTCTCCATGCGCGGGAGCATAGCGAGAGTGAGGTTTTAGTGTTTGTAAGTCTCTAATCTGTACTTGCTCACGGTGGATATGGGCAGTTATTTCATAACAACAAGAGCCATTCAAGGGAATAGCGTATTTTTTTCTTAAAAATCTCTGACGCCCTGTGATGAAATCTTTCGCCTTGTAAATGCTGGTAGTTAATTATTTATTATTATTCTTTTAATATATATTGCTTAAAATTGCTATTCGGAATCTGTTGGATTTTGCGACGTCATATACGCTTGTTAAGTTAAGCTGATTTATAATTTTGGACCTTATATTACTCCTCGTTGTGTAATGGTAAACTGGATAAATATTTGAAATAAAAAGTGTAAAACCTAATCACGCACGTTTAATTTTATGTTTCATCTTTTCAAAACACCTATACATCTGACATTTTAGACACATTTACATAGTGACTACTCTGATACATATTACACACTTTTTATTTTCAATTATATATTTGAAATACCTATACAGGACAGAAGAAGCGCTAATAGCCTAATGGTTAAGGGTACGTCCTGCTGAACATGAGGTCTTGGGAACAAATCTGCCACTCCACTACTGTCCTAGCATGAGTTTTTAAGCTTAATTGTATAGTTAAAATAAATATTCGTAAATTATTTCGATAATCAACTGTTATTTGATATAAATGCCTGAGGAGAGTTTTCGTGCCGACTGTAAAAAACTGCAACCAAAACCTTATACGGTATGGACTATGATCGTGTTGTGAGAACCCCACAAAAGTGGGGAAAGGGCAGGGTGAAAAAAGACTCATAAACTCAAAAGAAGAATTCCAAAAAGTCTGTTTTATGAGAGAACAGAGGCAGGCTTCCTGCATTTAGTGATAGAAGTAGATTAAAATAGTCATTACTGCTGTTACGAAACGCGTTGCGTTACTCGGTTGCGGCGCGCGTACACACGTAACACTCTTAACTAAGTCAGCGTTAAACATAAGACTTATGACGGCATTTGGTTCGTGGAAATGAAGGAAATTACTGCTACGAAACTGAGTCGCGGTAAGGAAAGTCCTGTGATAGAATATATAACATTGAATAACCAGGTTTTAAGGGCCAACGCTGCGACCGCCAAAGAACATTCCCAAAAAAGTAAAACATTCCCAGAATCAAAGGAGATGGAGTTAAGTTAACACCTAATACCTACTTTTAAAAGCAAAAATATAAGGCTATTTAGCACTGGTATCGTTTGACGATTTTTTAATACCTCGACTGCCTATGGTACGAAATTAATTGCTCAAATTAGCCATGGATTAACGAGAAACCTTTCCGTGGGTCTACACTGCCGAAAACATTGACACAAAACATGTTGTCATCTGAGTTTTTCAGAGACGATCTACACCAGTGGAAACCCACGGTTATATTAATAAATTAACATGTACCTAATAACAGGCATAAATTGTTTGTAAAATAATATATAATATAACTTTTAATGTATGAAAATATCTGAAATTCGAAATATATTAAAAACAAAAATACGCATTATCTATAGTTATAATAAAAAACTGTACATACAAAATGTGTGGCATTAATTAAATTTAATTATGCTGTACACTATTCTTCAGGGATTTAGAAAGATCACTAAAAAAGATAACATTGTTGCTAATTTTTATTATATTGTTTTATAGATAATTTCCTTAAAATGCTGCATCGCACAGCACACTAACAAACTACCAGTTGATCAACCATCAAAAGAAAAAGTTTCACTTCCACAATTGTTTTCTATTTCTAATGACATTTTAAGCGGCGGTTCTCACATTCTGGAACAAAATACAGATCCGCAGTGCAATGAACAACAAAACACACGTGTAATTATGTTTAAATATAAACATTTGTGATATAATCGAAGTTACGTCTACGCTGTATGAAAAGGAAAGTTGTTCTTACAACACGCGTAAACAAAACTTCATAATGCATTCAGTTTTTCATCAATAATTAATTCATAGTCGGTAACGCATTGAAATTTTCATCTTTATACTACCTATTAAGACTTGTAAGTTTCTTATACTAAAAAAATATTAAGTATTACCAGCTCTCCCCAGCTTACTCCGGGTAGATAGACTAATAAAAAACTATTCTATGTTACTCACTGGTAGAATAGCTTTCAACGAGTGAAATAATTTTTGAAATCGGTCCAGTAGTTCTTGCGTTTATTCGTTACAAACGTACAGAAATGAAAATCTTTCCCCTTTATAATTTTAGTGTAAATGAAAAAGTTAAGTTCTGTTATTATTTAACTAGAATAAGAACAAATTATTTTATCCTCATCTCATTATCTGAGCTCTTTGGGTCAGAAATGTGACAGGGCACCAGCCTATCGCCACTATTATCTTTAACTAGATCAATCATAAAGAAATTTTGCACATACACACAAAGCGCATGCTAGTTTCTGTACCGCTGAGGTACAGAAAATGGCATGGGCTACCTTTTATTTATCCCGAATCCCGAAAAAAAAACTGTTCCCGAGGGATAGGAAAATACACAAAGCCTTCATTTACAATTCCTATCCGTTGCCACGGTAATGATTAGATATTTTGACAATAACAACTTTTGACACATAAATAAAATAAATAAAT
>JWHW01025808.1:71605-82541 GCA_000931545.1 Papilio glaucus | reverse complement strand
TTGTGCTATGTAAAGAGCATATAAGTTTTACTTGAAGCCTTAATTTAACAATTCAAATTGTTATAATAAGTATATGTTTATAAAATGGCGTCCGGTTTTTTTTTTATATTTTGGAGCTTTGTAAGCTTATTGTTGATAGAATACTCGCTACCCCGAGCTTAATAAAGATTACCGAGTTAATCATATTTCAGAGATATCAAAGATAATTTTACCATCGTCATCAGCAACTCATAAACTACCGAAAAGCCAAAGATGTTGCAAATAGCGTTAATACAATCTCTGTCTACATTACACACAAATTGATGGAAGGTATAAAGTAATAATGGAAGGATTTAACTGCGCTATCGCGTTTTATATTGAATGGCAATATTTTGAAGGCATACTTAATATGGAGTGACAGTGACAGTACTGCGGTGTAGTAAGGACGTAATATCAAAAATACGGTAACCCAGAGGCGTCGGCAGAGATTACGAATACGGTCCTGGCACACTTCTGTCCCTTCTACATTCATACAAGTATGCATAGATACTAATTTATTGAAAACGGTATCTGTCCAATTATGTGATATTCGAACCGGTGTTTTACGAAGTAATAGGAGCGTCATGACTAATTTAAAACTATGTGTACTCGAAGACAATATTGAAATATCTAATTGGGGCGAAATTTAAAAAAATAAAAGAGCACCCATAACCGACGAGCATGTATGCGTAGATGTATGAATCTAGAAGAAGCGAGAGAGGTGTGCCAGGATCGTGCCAAATGGAAATCCGTGGTCTCTGCCTACTCCTCTGGGTTACGGGCGTGAGCGCATATTATTATTAAAAAAATGTCGTTGTTTCATGTATCTATAACTTAATTCGTTTATATTTATACGAAACAGCAGCCATGATCCAGAACTTAGCTGAGATTATCTGTACCAATAATTTTTTTACTTATGTATTAGTTTTAAACACAGTTGGACTATAACTTTAATATAGTCGATAATTCATTTCACGTAAAACATATATTATTTATATATTGGTATACATAATGAAAAAACATATTTTCAATTACATAGGTGTTTATTCCTGCTTTGACCAAAGTTAACAACTTTGATCAAAGCAGGAATAGTGTTTCAATAGTTCATTATGTGGGTTGTGATTACCTGCCTATAATTAGCTAACGACATTGTATTGAATATATTGATAAAGTTCGTTATTTATTCTGATGTCAAGGAAAACAATTACACAGTTCAAACTGCTTGACTACTAATCAACCTTATCAGTTAAAAAAACCATAGCAGTTAATCACGTTTATTTTTCCTATAAGATTTTTCTCTCTTTGCAGGACCGGCGCACACGCATACCAACGCTCCCATTGCCTCAGTCGACGTCAGACAGCCGCACGGAAGGGACGTGTCGTTCAGTCTGCCATAGATTCTAAATAGATTTAAAGATAATAAAAACTAAATGGAACGACACTAGTGATTTAAGTGTTGTGTTTGTGTGTGACGTGTCTGTGTGTGTTGTGGTATTTTTTTTAATTGAATTTTATATTAAATAATTGACAGTTAAAATGCAGGGCCGCGACAAACTATGCGCGAAGCTCAGCAGCGCATTCCTCAGAAAGTGGTGTGAGTATAATTCATTTGTTATTGACACTTTATTGTTATAATTTGGTATTATTTACGCTTGTTGTTTGCACTACTTAAATAATTATGATTACGTGGAGTTACAACAGGCTTATCCGTAGTTTTCTCTTTTTTATTCGAACGTCTGTTTTTAACATATTTAATGAAGGGCGACGGATTTGTTTTGTTATCGCTTGCATGTACGTATGTACGTTAATTTCGGTTTTATAAGAGCCAATTTTATTTTTTCCACATCAACTTAAGTCTGTGTTTACACTTGTTATATGCTCTCGAAGCTTAGGAAATAAATGAGGGATGAAACCATAAAAACTCATAATTGTGTAATCCGGTACTTTAAAATTAAAAGTGTTTTACATATGGATTTAGCCTCGCATGGGAACTTAAACTACGACCTATGACGGTACCAATTAGTTTAAAGATCAATGAAAAAAGTTGATATGGCTGAATGAGTTGCTCTAAAAGATAATATTATGTAGGTATACATTGTCAGCCGGCACGTTAAATGTATTATAGCTGATAGAATTGTAGTAAATATTTCGAAATTCATCTCAGTAACGTGTGAAATATAACACTTGTCAAAAATCTAAGTCGGTGTTAATCCTGGCTCGTAACTTATTAGCGATATTGAATTATTATTACAATTTAACTAGAGAGAAAGTACGGACAGAAACCTTAAATAGGATTATAATTGAAACTATGAGGAAAACCAAGTGGAAAATTTTACGTGAATTGATAAAAAATCAATTAACTTCTCTTAAGTTTCTTATCGGAATGACTTTGGATTAGGAACAATTAAAAAGAAATATAACACTCGTGCTAGTTCCCAAATCCAAACAAATACAGGCTATGCTCTTATTTTACGACAATGCGAATAAATAATAATAATAAATCAATTTTTTAGTATGTTTTCCTTCCTTCCCTTACACAGGCCTCCTCTCCAAGAGGGAACGTTTGGTGCTTTTAATTTTTAAAAAAATACCTCTTGAGTAAAACACTATATTATGTAGGATTGCGCCCACTTAGTAGGATTGCACACACATGTCTACTCAACTGTGAAACGTACATACATAAACTTTTATTGTAGGTTTTAGTGTACGCAAATGTGTAGTGTTTGAAGTTTTATACCACGGCTCTCGGTTTCAAGTATAAACTGAGTGAAAATTTATTTCGAGTTTGGATATGCCCATTGCAACGGTTTGTCCAACCTTTCTTTAATTTTACTGGACCTGCAATGCATCGGAAAAAACTAAAAATGAATAAGTTGATATAAATATTTTTATGTTATCTGGTAATAAACATGAATTTCTCCAAAGCCTAAGTACCCTCCAAACTTTGTTATTAATTATTATTACCTACTTTTTACTACTAAATATCGGCAAAGCCACCGTTACCTACCCTACCCTATACCTTGTTTCACAACAAAAATGGATTTTTTTATAAACAAAGGTTATTACGTAAATTCCAAAATATTTTCGAAAAACAACTTTTTTTCTAATGACCTTAAAACATAAGCTATGCACATATATCATTTCACTTCACTTTATCTCACGATTTCCACAATTTCACAACATTTCCGATGACAGTATAAAGTTAGTGTAATGGCCGCCATGCATGGTAAATGACGTTTGTTTGTTTACAAAAATTATATCTTGCTGTGAAACAAGGTATATATAAATACATCTATAACTCAACCTGGTGGTCATTTATTAATCTAAAAATCCAATTGTAATTAATGATCTAGGAGGAAAGTATAATTATATAATTGACAAGATGATATTATAACAAAACGATTTGTTAATTATCGTTTATTAATACTCAATAACAAATCAAACCTTAATAACTTGTAACGACTTAATTTTTGCTAACCAATGAAGCAATGGAAAAGTTCCGTAGGCATATATACATGTATCGATTGCTTCAAACGTTTCCGATACGAAGGTTTTTACTTGCAATTGTTTGCTATTTATTATATAACCATTTTTAGTAAATCATCTAATTGGAAATATGTATATTGGGCTATGATGTTAAGAATCAGTTGTAACATCTGATATTTTATTAAGGCATTGCCATTAAGCTGTTAACCAAAATTGAAACATATTTAAAACGGCATAAATAATATAACTCCATATATAGACTTAGAATATATATGTTAGACATTACAAACGATATGCAACGAATGTTTCTTTAGTCCATGATGTATGTTTTAATTAAAATAATAATAATTATGATCATATGTTATGGGATACAATAGGCAAAGTTTACGTTCATTGTCTTTATAACGACCTGTACGTCAACATTGGGTACAGTGAAATTATACCTTAAAGATTTACATTGATTATTCAAGTCATTTAAGAGTCATGTATGAAATCCTTAAATTAATATATAACCCTCGTACTGTAATGTAGGTTACGAATAGAGAAAAAACATATAATCATTTTCTGAATTTCTTTGGCATCGTAATATTATTAGCTATAGTGTAAGGACACGCAAATTTAACGACACACTCGATCCTGGCTCACTAGTACTGCACACATCTCGTTAATATCGAAGAATACAGTCCTCATCTAGCTCTAGTTCTTTTATACGTCAATTAATAAAAGCTAACCTTAATAATAATTTTCAATTAAGTTTCAATAGTCGACGTTTCAAGTAGAAGTGTCATTTTATCGCGCATAAATAAACATGGAATTTCGTCTATTTTCGATGAGCGACATTCTATGAATTTAATAAGTATTTTACTTTGAATACCCGTTCGTATATATTTTATGCGAATGGATATCGACATGACATATGGTTTACCTTACCTTTAACGGAAAAATGGAAAATTCATAATTCTCTAGATATATAATTAGTCTGATGTTATATTTGATGTGATTGTTGACTTACCACCTGCCACGACTTTTTTCTTGCTAATTTATTACCGACAAATGAAGGTTGAACATGACGAAAAATTCATGGTGTTCAGTAAACTCGAGTTGTGTTCTTTGTGGCTATACCTCTGGTCCATTGGATCTGTGGTCTATTTTGTTCAGGCACCTTAATTATAATCTAAAGTTAACTAGCTGTAGACCGAGCTTCGCTCTGCGTTGTCATCGTAGGATCGTGTCTTTTCGAAAGGAATTTAAAATTCAAATAACGACATCTAGTGGTATGCCTCGGAAGTTTTAGGTTCCAGAAAGATTTTGCATTGTCGGCAAAGAATTTATCATGGCCCAAGATATGACCCTCAAAGTTTTTTTTTGGGAAATTCGATTTTTATGAAATTGATAATTAAATTGAAATTAAAAAAAACATATAAATATAATTTCATCCAATTCGTTAAAGGCGTTTCCGCGAAAACCAAAATATATATACATATACTCAATTACTCGCTTTATACGATAAGATATTTTTTATAAAATAAACTAACAATAGAATAACTTTGAGATTTTTTTAAAACAGACGAACTAGACTTAATCAAACTTGATGTATGAAAATTCTCAAGCCATCAAAAACAATTCACATCTTTGTTTATATGTTTTTTCCTTATTTCATTACTTCCTACATATCAAAACATTAAAAAAAACATTTAAAGTTATTCTTAATCTATAAGAAGGCAATAGTTTACGCGCTTGTCATTGGTCTAAGTTCTTAACTTCTTTACGAAGTGGTTTGATCGAACTTAAATTTTCATTCGGATGAATTCTTTTTGGCCGCCATTAGATTTGCAACAAACTACTATTTTGTTGTTCATGTTAAAGTTTTTATTACTGCTTGTGATGTTTTTATAATTAAAATAAATACTAATAAACACATAATGTCTTCCACGCTATGCATAATTTAAAATATACCATGTATATTTTAAATAAAACCAAGAAATGACCTTAGTAGACATTACATATTCAAAAAAAGATTAGAAACAAAAAATTTAATTAAAATTTGGTATAAAACGTAACAACTATTAATTAAATCTAAGTTTTATGGTACAACCGGAGAATAAAACAATAACTCAATTTAACTTGTTTATTTTTATTTATTATTGAGTTTGGTGGCTTGCGTGAGGTTTCTAAGACACAGATGGAAGATAAGTTCTGAGAAAATTGCAGGAAATAATTGATTGAATGACGCGGTCCGTCCTTGTCGACCTGTTTGTGGACGTCAGTTATTCGTAAATACAATATGATTTATAAAAGAGTTGAAGTTTTATTACTTTAATAATACAAAAACTAATCAATAGTCATACAAACTAAAAATTTTAGCCAATTCATTTTTTTACTTAAGAATATAAAAATGTTAAATCTCATTGGGTTTTACCAGGTTTTTTCAGTATGTACTAACGTGACGATTTGTGTTGGTATTTAAATAACGTTTTTATTGAGTTGCTAGCGACCCGCACCGGCTTTGTACGGGTTATACTAATTATCTATAACCAGAAAAACACGCTATTCAAGTAATTCTGATGAAGATAATTTTTCTTCAAACAAACTTTCATTCCCTAATAGACGTTTAGAATGTTAGGATTGTTAGCTTTGGTAATGAATTGGATTATTTGTGATTTGTGCTGACACAAAATAACCCCATTGATAAATTGTTAATGTCACAATGTTTGAAATCCTGTTTGTCGGCTGATTAAGCAAATAAGTTTGACCCATACAAGTAGGGCTGGTAAATATTAATTCTGCTATTATATCATTTAACTTAATAAATAGAACGAATTAACATGTACTATTTAGACTTTGTAATTAAATTAAGTGACACTATAAGAAAACCTGGTAGGAAAATATTACTTAAGTCGTCTCTATGGCTTTATCTGAGTCGTTATTCCCAATACAGAAAATATAAATACGGTGTGAACACGAATATGACTATAAAAATGATTGATTTTAATCCAAGAAATTTATTTCTTCAAAAATTCATTACGATTTCTTCAAATAGCAAGCAAGTACAGCTTAAAATACAATTTTCCACTTAATTCTATTCAGCATTTATCCATGACACAACTACCGCCACCTGTCGTCGTTGCTGATAAACTCATCGACTATATTTCTTACAAAGGCATTCTTACGTATAGATAATATAGTACAGGTAAACACGATACTTTAAATTTTATTTAATTTATTGCATTATTTTAATCAAAGTATAAACTTGTGCTAGAAGGTACTACGACTTCTGTTTCGCAGTTCGCACCCTTTAACCATTAAGGTTAAATGAAATCGTTATCAATCTTCGCTGCAGTCGGGATAAACGCGTTGTCCTTGACATACAATTCATGTCCCTTTATACCACTAAGTAATTGAATTTCCGGATTGCGATTCTTCTTTGTTCGAATGAAATTATTTATGTCGAAGTTTTTTTTTTATAGGGACATTGGTACTATAAAAAAAATGTAATGTGAGCAATAAAGTGTTTATCTATCTATCTATCTATCTACTATAATCAATGACGGAAATACAAATGTAGCCATACTGGAGTGGGCAGACAAATAAAAATTAAAAGTTAGAAATAGCGTTAGTAGAGAAAGAGATTCAAATTGATTAAAGAGAGATTTGTGTTGTCACAGTGAGTAACAGTGTGGGTAGGAATCGTCCTAAGCGAACTTATACCCAGATTGGTGACATACTAAACAATGGAAGTATAAAGAGTACCTGTAACTGACGAGTATGTATACGAATATGTATGAAATTATAAGAAGCGAGATTGGTGTGCCAGGACTGTGTCTAATTGAAACGTGTAACCTTTGTCTACCCCTCTATGTTACGAGCGTGAGTGCTTATTTTTTTAATTAAATTTATCACATTTGATAAATTCAGTTCATAAAAAAACACATTAGGTAATTTTTTCAAAGCTTTTATAAGATATGACCTAGAATATTTCATGTCGAGTTCCTGTTTTGTTGATGTTATTATATTTAATGAGCTTATGTACTTTGCCCCGTAGACTTCCTTGCTGCGGCGTGTTAAAACTGGTTTTCATTTGAGATAAATCTGGTAAAATACACAATTCATACTGCGTATGTACGGCACTTATCACAGTAATAAATCTATTTTTCAATAGTTAATTTTTTTGTTGTTTTTATAAAGAACTGCCAGGATTAAAAAAACTATCATATAATTGATCAAAATCTACGAAATTTTCCTGAAACTATAAAATGAAAACGTGCTCCAACAATATAACATAGTGACGGAAGTTTTATTTTTAAAATGTTTACTCCTGATAAAGATTGTAAGTAACCCGGGGGGAATTAAACGAGAACCGAGGTAGGGCGAGCTGCAGCAAGCCGGCTATAAAAGAACGATCTCTCAGAAGTAGTATTTTACTTCTGATGGAGGTCTAAAGGCATCACCTCATCAACTTATTAATATCTTACTGAAAAATTATCTACCGCCGATCACTAGTTCGTTAAATAATTATCTTTTTGTATTCTTTCGATATAACAAATAATGTTCAAAGCTATAAATCTAGATGAGATTTATTTCTAGACCTTGTTAAGGAAAAAAACTAGTTGTTGTGGTATTTCCTTTATTAACATATCGATGACGATAGCTTGTTCCATCTCTATGAAGAGAAAAATAAATGTTTTCTTAAGCCTTCGCTTTAAGAACAATATTCGGTTACAAGGAGGTAAATCATAAAATGTTATTGTTTTAGTCTACATGTAGTATTTCTTTTGCATTATAAAGCAATAAGATTGTTTGTTACGGTAGTCATTAATTCATGATGAATGATGCATTTAACCTTGATGGAGTTAACCTAGAATTTGGAACATATCAGCCTTAGCCTTGCAATTTAAAAATAAAGATGGTACGCCACGTTCAATTTTATGCGACTACAGAACATTTTAAATGCGAATTGCGATAATATTTACAAATGACTACTTCGGTAGTAATTGTGACGCAACATCTAAAAGTGATAGCTTATATCGTATTTAAAACCAAAATACCACCAAGTGACGTCACATAATGTGTTGGACGGTTATATTTTGTTCCGTAAGAGTACAGAGCTTCAATGATCTAGTCTACACCTGGATATGCAAAGACCTTTTTTAACTAAATTAAGAAACGAAAAACATTTTTTTTGATATAGTGGTAAGGTATTATACAAATTTCTTATCGTACAATCGTCGAACCTCTTTCACATACATACATATTTAAATGAGGACAAAATATTAGTAACACACTGCGAGGCTGCACGTCGGTCATTTCCTCTAAGCTATTAGGTAACGATCCGCTTAGGTAAGTATGACGAAAACTATACTCTGGTAATAGTGTTTAGTAAGAACACAATCTTCGTTCGCATGCGGTATACTTTGTAAATGTCAGATACGTTGGTTCACAATGTTGACACAATCAGTCACGAATATAATATGACTAATTACGTTTTTAAATGAAGATAACAAAATAGTAATGTGTTTAACCTAATTCCACTAGATATACGCCCGGTTTCTTAAAGGCAGAAAAATTACCTAGCTGTCAAAAGTCCGATCAAATGTCATTTGAGTTGCTAGAAGCATGATCATGGATTATCTTCTAGAGTGTGAAACCAGGCGATAGAATATTTGACCTAGATTACATAGTAAAAATAAGGTGGGTGGAGTTTACAAATTTTTGACATACTGTGTATATAGATGTGCGGTTATCAAACGTAGGGCCGTACCTCGATTTAGAGCCAAGCCAATGAGCTTACGTATACTTTACGTTATAATGAAACGAAACTTGCCATAAATTAGACGCTATTAACTAGCTTACTGCTGATAACCAGATTTGATTCTTAAAAGACGAGGTCGAATTCATTTCCTTTTTTGTGCGTAATCAGTGTCATTATATTTTATTGCGTAAAACTGGCCTTGGTTTCTTTGGTAATTCGCAGTTAGTAATAGTGTGCAGTATGCGCGAAATTCTATCACTTTTTTATAATGGTCTGACCCACATAGATTTAGTAGCATGACTTACACTTGTAATTGTATTTTTATAGATGTAAGTTGACTAGTTCACCTTTGCTGTTCACAGCTTTAATGGAAAAGATTAAATCGCATTCTTCTTTCGATAAATTGTTTTTTTTTGTGACCGACGTGTCACTATTTGCCTAGCGGAGGCATCTACAGCTACACCGGGCTTGAGGTGGCAGGGCGCAGAAGACTTCTAGCTTACCTAAACCTCTTTGATTTGATTACTCTTGCTCTTGTTGTTTAAATAGGTTCCATAGTGGCGACTACTTCTAACAATAAGAATTGAAATACGCTGTATTGAATAATAATAAATACATACACATATTAATTTTTGTTTCGAGAAACAATTGGCGATCGTTTGAAGTCTAAATAAGTTTTTTGTGTTTAAAAAAGTGTAAGGAAAATTAAACTTTTAACGACTGTGTAAATAACAATATTAATTAGTTTTATCATTAAATCTTCAGTTTCTGCAAAACTAGCCGCAATAGCTGAGTAATTAAGATGATTGGTGTTAATTCGGGGACTCTGAAGCTTATTTTTTTCGTATCGAGTTACTGTCTTAGATCCCGCATAAGGAATTGACATCGTCATTTATTATTAGATCAGGACCTAGATAATATATGTACAACGGTATGTGTGACTAGAGCTTGATTTGACGGCCACATAAAAGGAAGAAATTTTGCTGGTCAAATTTCTTTCCGAGGTTAAATCAATTTTCTTCGTTACGGTACGGTTCCGTTACGGTTAAAAAACTATGGACATGATGCGTGCAGTTGAAATACGCTAAACCTATATTTTAAGCTATCTCAATTTGTTTCCTGTCAGTCTTTTAAAATACCTAATGTGACAAACAATCCACTAATATTCTTGTAAGTGCTCAACAAACATGGCAAGTGTGAATACATTATGACGGTACAATGTCCGTGTACATATTTACATTGATGTATGTATCACTTAAGGTAAACCGTGCGAAGATGATTAATATTCGTCTCATGATCTTCAGATCTTTGACCTTCTGATGACAGTAAAATAACTAATTTAATAATAATACAAAAGCGTCAAAGATGAAAATACCTTTGGCTCGAAGAAAGATTTTGTTCTTCAAATTGAGAAAGAATAAAATCTTTTTAATTTTTGACTGGTGGTATAAAATTGAAAGAGCGATTGAAGTCAGACAGACAGACACAAGCCGAGGTTGTAGAAAACGCTTTAGGTCAGGTCGGCAATAAAGGAAGGCCCGCGGAAGATCGAAACTCGGACCACCAAATATTATTAAATATATATCTATTTTCACTGTTACTGTTTGTACACTGTTTACTATACATATTTTCGTATAAGTAGCCCTCCATATGTTTGAAAGCCCGTTATGTTTTTTCCACCAA
>JWHW01025808.1:52886-66900 GCA_000931545.1 Papilio glaucus | reverse complement strand
ACTCTTCAACTCGTCATATAATTGCCAAATGCCCTGTTCCCACTTTAAATGCAGTGAGTTTAAGATAATGACCGGTAAATAACGGTATTATAAAACATTTGTTTTTGAACACATTTATAAAAGTTCTGACTTTGAATCATAACTAACATTACAAATGGGTAAGTAATATTTGTTTGCTACGCATTAATTAATCAATGACTCAACTACTCGTCATGAAATTTTGCAGACACAATGTCAGGGGTACAGAAATGGACTTAAGGTACATTTTATCCCTAAAAAGAAACTTCCCAAGTGTTAAAGTCCCAAATATAACCTAATATTGATTACCGTGGTAATGTTAAATGATTATGTTTTGGCAGTAATATCAGCACCGCGACCAACAGCTAGTTAAAATAAACTTATAGTAGACGTAAGTAAAAAACATTGTTCATACGTAGTGCAGCCTTGATAAAAATAAGCGGTTTTACCTAAAAAAAGATATTTTTCTTCAAAACTAACCCATAAAACTGAAATCAAAAAAATATTTTTTTTTTAGATTTAAGTATAAAAATGGGTGTGCGTACAAAAAAATATTTGCTAAGCCACGCCACATTTTGTATATTAACAAGTTTATGAAGCGCAGAACTTTTGATATATTTGGCTACGTCAGCAAGGTTAGGTTAGTTAATGAGTATGAAGGAAAATTTCTAAAGACAACTATAATTTTTATATACATTCGCAAGTTGAGTAACTTGTTTTGTGCATGCTGAATTGCTACATACGCCTTTAATTACTCTGATATAAATATAACGATAGTAATAATAAATAAAACTTTTAACACTTGGGTTATTTAGTTTCTTTTAAATGGGCACTTTCTGTTTTACGAGTACATACCGCGGTAAGTCGACCCCACGCATGTGTAATCAAAGTTTTGCAATACATTTATGTCATAAAACTGTAGTGATTGTCCCTCCAATAAAGCGGATTTCTTTATTGAATTCGTTTGTTTGGGTGCTGAGGGGCTAGACCGAAAAAGTAACAATGAAAAACCCCACCGACATATTTTTACAGTGATTTTTTAGCCCTTTATTATATTAGACACCTCTACCCATAAACCGTTTACCGGTTTTCCAGGGGCGGACTATGCCACAGATACTGGGGTTGTAGCCCTAAATAAGATTGTATGCACTACTAGTAACCTAAAGTTACATTGCAATCATCCTGTTAGGCTTTCTGGGTGTTTCCAAAGCATTAAGTCTAGAAGTGTGTTAAGGGATGAAATTTTAACATTGGTAACAACCAAACAATCGTTTTGCACCGGCTCGAGGTTGAGGAAATAATACTGACTGAAATCCAACTTATAACGACACAAGCCACGGCTTTAATTAGCAATCTACATAAATATCCATCAAGACAACATATAGCACGTCAAATGCTAAGAAAACAAGAGTGATATATAAACGGAAAAAGCCTGCCACCACGGTGATTTATACGTATTACTATTTACTGTCACGGCGTATTGCGCTGTTTAATTATAATATTTGTTTACATATGATTGCATTGAAAACATAATCTTGCGTGAATTGTCTTGAATATACTTATGTGAAGATAAAATGATAAATTTAAGCGTAACTCATATATCATAGATGCGGAGAAGAGCCCTGTAGTTACTCCCATGTCAATTTTACTATGTACAACATTTTATATTATGTACAAGAAATGAAAGAGGTGTGCCAGGACCATGTTATATGATTATAAAAACTATTGTCTCTAACATACCTTCTTCCTATTTTATATTTTTGAATTTTCACTACTAAAGCAACCAAGAATATCACTCATTTTGCATGCTTATGATAAATACGTTTAAAGTACGTGATATTATTTAAAATTCGGTATATAAATTCGTTCCCACCATTCACCTCTCTATAATTTGCCTGACTTCTTTTAAAAATAATGTCCAATGCCTTTGTCGTGTTAACGCGCAACCAAATCTGTTTACTGTGTGATGTCGCGCCGCGATAGAAGCGTGTCAGATCGATTAGCACGTGTTATGTTTTTGTACCAATGTAAACAAACCTTATAATGGACTATAAGGAAATGATAAACACATTTACAAAAGAACGCACATATAAAGCTATTTTATTTTATACGTTTTTTTCATTAATCTGCCTATATTAGTCAAGTGCTTAAATAAACTTTCATGTTGTTCTTATCCGTTCGAAGTCGACAGATAATTATAAAAATCGCTATCTCTATTTTGTCACGTTTATTAATTCACAAATATAATTGGGGAAAATTATTCACAGGAATAGGGCACAATTTTTTTAAGTGCGTAATTTTTGAGCGGTATACCCCGCAACAACATCTGTTGCACGAATGTACCGGTGAAATACCACGACCTCATAGAAGACAGGCGTGAAGTAGAAGTAATCCACGTTTCACCTGATGAGTGAAGTGCCTCAGGCTTAATTGTAGTCCTCTTCCCCTTTCTTATAAGGATGGGAAGGGAAGAGGATTTGACGGATGAGGACGGGATGAATAGGAAATGGAAATATCCTTTTTTTCTGTTGGTCCCCTCTTTGTTCATTAACGGTAGGCAACGCATCTGCATGCACTTCGTTAGCTCGTTGCAGATGCCTATGGGCCGTGGTACTCATTATCAGGTGTCGCTTGCTGGTTTCTCACTTTATTCTATTAAAAAAAGAAGACAGGCTTGAAGTAGAAGTATACTTCTGCGTTTCGTTTGATGAATGAGATTCCGGAGGTCCAACTTCAGTCCTCGTACCTTTCCAATTCTTTCCTAATAAGGAGAGGATGGGAAGGGGAAGAGGACTGGACGGGGAGAGGATGGATAACAAAAAGAAACATCCTTTTTCCTGTCTATCACCTCATCTGTCCATTAAAGGTAGGCAACGCATCTGTGACTCATTTGCTTGTTGTGGATGTCTATGGTAGCGGTCACTAAACATCCGGTAGCCTGTTTGCTCGTTTGCAAACTTAACGAGACTAAAGAACTACTACAAACTTAAACCCTAATCTGTGGATGTAGACGGTAGGTACCTTTAGGGCCTAGTTAAATCGGTGATTGCTCGTAGAATGACGTTTTTCATTAGTAAATAATGAGATATCTTGATCTCGCGATAGTAGCGCCACCTGCACTGATGGTAAGTGTACTTGTTGTCTTTCAAAGAGGTTTATGTGGAAGTAACATGATGGCGAGTAATTTACAATCAACTCTCACCCGGTTCGTAAGAAACCATAAGAAGTTTTGTTGTTGTATTGCGAAATACCGGATAGATTGTATTGGTACGGTTGGTACGGGCAGGCGTATTACTTACCATAGAGTATTAGCCCTAATCGACTCATCACTTAGTCTTATAAAAAGATTTAAAGGCAACATAGTTCACGTTGGCACGCCAGCTTTTGCATGTTAACATGTCCAATCCAATAGACTCACGTCAGTATAAACACGTCAAATGCTATTTATTGATTATGCATCTAACATATGCCGTATAAATTTCCTCTCGACATGTTAATCGAATCAACTTCATTATTGTAAGCAAACTCTTTGTCGATCGTGTTGCGGAAATAACTTCGATCTTTGTTATGATAAATTAAGTCAGCATTATGATTTACCTTCACGAACGGATTGTACATCACGTACGAAAGTGAAGATTGCTAACGATGGATTTTTGTCACATTTCATATTATTTATATATATACTGAACTAGTAACTTGCCCCGGCTGTACATGGAGGATTATTAGTGTTATAATAATGTTAATAGTAGGATTTAGTAATGATTACGTTACGTTTGAAATGATTGCCAAAAAAGTTTAAATGAACTTATATTCATTTATTTCCAAAAATGAACAAGCACTTGTGGTTAAGAGAGAAATGGATGACCATATTAACTGGAAATGTTATTGCAAAACAAATGCATTCCAAATGTATCATAACCAAAAATCACAATGAGTTAATTAATAAATGATATTACGAAAATGTCCTCAACAATCGATCGAATCCACATAATCATGATCTAGCTGCGAATGCGACTTACGAAATGCACGGACAGATAACTTACTCGGTCAAACGGCGGAAAAAAAACAATTTTCACGAGT
This sequence comes from Papilio glaucus, assembly GCA_000931545.1. Lineage (NCBI taxonomy): Eukaryota > Metazoa > Arthropoda > Insecta > Lepidoptera > Papilionidae > Papilio > Papilio glaucus. Next base: position 62,802 of record JWHW01025808.1, on the reverse strand, counting down.
AAAACCTACTTGCACGCCGCACAGCGACCAGTCGCTCTCGCGCCGGCGCGCCCGCTGTTTCAAAATGGCGATCTAATTCCCGCCACTATCGAAAATACAACTCGAATATAGAATACCGTTAAACTCGAATTATGGCGCTACAGGTCCTGTTGTCGCGTTATGTTGAACGTGTGAAGGATAACCGGGGGATAAGTGAGTGTGCCCACGTGTCAACATTTTTACGTAATTTTACGGTTTACGTACAAAATATTGCGAATATCGTATTTGCGGTAGCGCGAAATAGAAATTCCGACCTTCGATTTTAAGCTAATATCCGATTGAAATCGTACAGTGATTAAAATAATATATAAATTATGCTTTGAAGCAGCCAGATTTTACAAGTGATCGCATTACTGACTTTCTCCTTAAAATTATACCTAACTTTCTATTATCTGGAAAAAAACTTTGCATATATTATCACCGAACGAACCAAATATTACTAAATATAATGTATATTTCCTTCCAATTACTTATTAATAGACAATCCATTACGTGACATTTGAAATCCTGTTTTAAATACTATTATTTGTATGTACTTTTATTGTTTTAAAAGACGATGGAGTAATAAAATAAATCACTGTAATTAAATAACAACAGCAGTTGCAACACTTCTGTGTATTATAACCGGATTTTTTTAAAGAATTCGCTGCAAGGGACGAGTGAATGTAAAATTTACGCAACTCATCTTCAAAATATACATATAGTGTGTTGAAATGTAAGATAAACAATTGCATTAACGTATTACAAATGTGCTGTTTCTTTGATCATTATATAAATGCTTACAAACATAGCTTCTGTTACGAATATAGAGTGTGGAGAGGTCTTATATTATATTATATTAGAGGTATAAATGTCGCATATTAAGTTAAAGATATAAAGTTGATAGCAGATCGGAAATCGACGAGATATTGCTCAAAGAGGAACCACTTTCTATTATTTAAAGAGCTGTTTCGTAACTTTGGAAGTCTCTTTTTGTTGTATTTTTTACCAATAAAGGTATCTTGAATAAATGCGACAGACAAGCTGCGGTAAGAAACTCGGTAGTGGAACGAGTGGGTCACTTCGACAATGCAACACCCATTACATTACTAAATTAAACATAACCGTGTTTTGTGTGATTAATGACAATTGGTAAGATATTATGTAAATTTGTATATAGGGAATGCGGACGTAAAATAGCGGATTTTTCTGACAACTGTAATTATTTACTTCGTTACGTTTTAAAATGTTACGACTTAAAACATTATCGGTGGGTACCGTTTATTATTTAAATTTGCAATTCTACCTCCCTATACATCCGCAGGCTGTTAGTGTATGAAAGGTGAATTTATACTAAGTATTAAGATGACACAATCAACAATTACTACTTTTAAGTAGTTAGTAAATAAGTCATTCTAATGCATATACACCATCTTGCATACATATTCTCTTGTTTTGGATCAGGCACACACATGTAGTACTAGTAGCACATCCTTAGGTATATAATGTATGCGCACTTAATGAAACTAGACAAAACACAGTAAAAGCAATTAAATCCTTGTTTATTTGAGTGTAATTCCTTTGAGATTGGTTAATCGAGTGATCGACTACTAAAGTGCAAAATACTCAGTGAAATCGCAGATGATTCGGTCTTGAATTTGGGCATGTAGGATGATATTGTAAGACTAGATTGCTTGTCGCGCCACAAAGTGATATAAACTACATGGTTCACAGGAGTGAAGATTTTTTGTTGAGTTAAATTTGGTTTAAATTCATGAAATCGTTAGTTAAACCACCGAAAAGACCTTGTCAACACGCTCATCGGTAACGGACAATGGTTTATCTGAACAATCGCTATTGATTGCATCTGCTGGCTTGCGCAGCTGTGGTGTGACAGCACATTTGTTCGCATCCGGTATTAAATAATATCATGTTTCATGTTTATTTTATTCCTATAATATTTTCTTTATTATTTGTTAGATAACGCCATCCAAGTTCCTTTTAGATATGCCATAGGGCCATTCAGATTCCGTTTAAATTAACCATAACTCCATATTACGATTAAAGGTACGGTAAATATAACATTGTTGTCCTTAATATTTGAAAACTCTGTATTGTTATTATATAGTATATCGTATCAAGTGAACTTCCTGGTGAAATCTGAGACAAATGTATACAAAGTAGTAAAAAATTGTTTAAACTTTTATATAAATGTTTTATAATTTCCGCGGATGTGTAAAAGTTACGTTCGAATAATGAAAAATGAATGTTCAAATGTGTTGGTGTGAATAACCCTTAGCGTAGTTTATAATAGCGAAGGGGCCTTCTAATGAACTTGACTGGGCCGTACTATAATTAGTCAAACGAGCCTTAATATGAATGTGGTTTATTAAAAACATAATTATTTATATATAATGGTAATGAACAAAGTAAGAAGTTGCATCATTTAAAGGATGACGAGATATACAACGAATCCTATCCGTTTTTCCCCAAGCATATAGTCTCAACTGCGTTAAGGCAATCACTATGCACCGGTCTTAAAATCCTTGAAATGAAAAGGTAAAAGGCCGCACGATAATAGTAGGATAGGGGCAACGTAGCACAAAACAATTTAATTTGTATAGGCAATGTGTTTGTTTTATAAAAATTTAACCTATACTTAATTTCCCTAATTATTGCCATATTCACTGAGACGCGATCTGAGAATTATTCGTTTCTCCCTAAGCTCGATCATGAAAATTAAAATCAATTTCACGTAACAGTTTTCTCGATCTAAAGTATTAAGACAGTGTTTGTGATACTCGTTCTGTTCAAATTTACTCAATAACGATAAATATTGATACCCTTTGCTAAACTTCAGTCCATTTGATATTATAAAGTATGTTCCCTGAAGATATTGTGATAAAAACATCTAGGTTACTGCTAAGTCATGAATCTTAAAGACACTAAAAGAAAAGGATTCATTATACTTAAAAAATCATTGAAAAAATTATTCTTTTTAAGTATCGACAACAGCGCCACCTATTAGGTCCAAAATTATCCTTCCAAACTAGAACCAACCACATATATTTTCAAAATTTCAATGAATTCAGTTGTACCGGTTTAGGAGATAGCGCATACGAACATTGTGATATGTGGTTTTTATAAGTTAAGATATAGAGAGTGACAGTGAAAGTGCCAGTGAAAATGAGTCAGACCAGACATGAGTGTGTACGGACCCACAGACATACACCAAACGAGGCAGTGTTTTTTGCATAGAATAAACAAATAATAAATAATCACAACTCTAATTTGGAGGGGTATACAGTTTACTGATTTTCATTTGGCATGGTACAGGCATGGTAATTAACGCATACATACTCGACGGTATTGGTGTCCCTTAATATCGCCTTTCTTTAGTAGGTATGTCACTAATCCGGTCGATATGAGTTCGTCCCAGACGTCACCTTCCATAAGCATATCAAAACTGAGAAATCATTGGCAAACCAACTGGGTTTTATGCTTAAGATCAACATTAATAATTCTACTTGGTTTTTGTGGCTGATGAAGCTTGCCTTGATAAAGCATCGATCGTTTTGCAGCGTTTTAAGGTGGCCGCTAGCCAAGTGTGTTTGCCCTTAACCTCTTTAACAGTAACTTGGCTAGTCTTTAAGAGTATCTCATAAGGGCGCATAATACTCCGCCTACTTTTCCTTATAAACACATTTTCCTTGTTGTTATTTTCGTACTTTTCCTTAATATAATGAAAGTGTTACTACTACAATTAATAAAGTATACATACTCAATCTTAAAAGATAACGTCTGTAATGTCATATTACGTATCTATACGTATAGGTTTCAGCTACGGTTTTTTATGGCCGATCGTCTTCCTGACTCCGTCTCTTCTCGGACATATATATATAAACTAAATGCAATAACATATTATAGAAATAATTTACAAATATTTCTCTTAACCATTCCAAACTAAGTTTAAGCTTGTCCTGGGACATGGTGCACGATGATAGTTTAATCGCGGATTCAAATCCACATAACCATTAGGCTGTTAGCGGTTCATTATATATAAAGGGAAAAAGATATTCCCAGCTATATGGATATCTGATAATTTTTCATAGTTTTCGTACAAAATTTGTTGTTTGTAGTTGTAATAAGTAATACCGGCCTGAACGCGGAATTGTCTTTTTTTTTTGAGATAAAAAACTCTTGTTAAAAAAAAAAGTCCATAATACATGAATATGTTGATAAGTTAAGTAGAAGTTTAATTCTAAGTAACTAGTATGTTTCCTAAGCTGATTACTTATACTTGTTTTTAATTTAATTACCAGTAGGTACGTAATTGTTACCCCGAATGTCATATCTAAAAATTAAAACAATCGTTTCATACAATTAGTATGTGAAAGGCTTGCTTATCGACTAGAAGTAACACTGAAAACCCGGTTTATAAAACCTGTTTTATTATGTGATCAAATATTTTTGAACTAACAATTTCATTGTAATTGTTATTCAATGAAAGTATATTTTTTGTTGTCTGTCACCTTAAACCACAGATTATTTAAAATCATTTAAAACGCAAGATTTACTTTTTTGGAAACATTTATATCTTATCTAAGAGGAACAAAAATATATTTGTCATACAAATCGGCACAAGCACATTACATAGTTGAAAATAATTAAACGAAATGGAGACTTATTAAATAAGACATAAACACAAACTAAAAAGAAAATAGCGTATAAGGCTGCAATTTTTTTACAGACCAAGAATTGCTTACGCCTACATATTTCATAACATCCTTACCATTGAAACGCTTCTTTTCATATTGACCTGTTACGACCCGTTAAATCCGTACATCCGAAATCAACTTAATTCTTAATAGTTTAAGTATATAATCGCTTGATCATTTATAAATCAACATGTTTTCAAAAACATATTCCTACCCAGAACGTTGGTGTTTGGATAATATTATCACGTTCATTTCGACGAAGCGACTCTGTAAGGAAATCGCCGTGTGTACGTACCTCGCGCTGCGCTTTATTAATATCAATTGAGTTGTTTCTCTACACTCTCTAAACATTACTCGATGATGATTCATTATAAATAAATCAGTTTGAAATGTTTCAACGCTATAAACTTGAAAAAGAAATTTATTTATTCCACGAAAGTAACACATAATTGAGGAGTTAATGTGATTATTAATGGTTCATAGTAAAATAATTCCAGCCTTCACTTCTTTCAGAAGATTTTCGTTTGTCTTTGTACGCCGCTCTTGCATCTTACATTCTGTATCAGTGAGTCTTTTTAATAGTATGTTAAATTTTATACAACCTGAGCCCCGTAGTTTCACCCGCCGTGAAATTCAATTTAATCCATGCCTGTCCATCTTAAACTGAACTCTTTGACATGATTGATCATAAAGATCTGAGGTCAACTTACATTGGATTTGAAATAGTTTTCTATACAAACCTGAGATACATCAGTTAGTCAGTTGCTTCATATAAATGAATATCAACCCTAGTTATGTGCATTATGTAAAAAAAATGATTTTTTTGATGTTTCGTCTGCAGAACCGTAGAATTAAGTATTCACAAACATAGCGGAAATTTATCATCGTGACCCGAATGACTCGTTTTTAACATAAAAATTTTTATAAACGTATGCATGTTTAATTTAAATGTTCACTACATTTTTTTTTTATGGAAAAAGAAGGCAAACGTGCAAGCGGTTTACCTGATGTTAAGTGACCGCAGTGACATCCGCAACAAGGCATCGCATCTACAACTCATTTGGTTGTAGATGCGATGCCTTTCGATCTTTAATACACAGAGAGGAAAGACGGGAAAAATGATGTTTCCTTCTCCAGTTTCTCCAGTTTATCCCTCCCTCGTTCAATCCTCTCCCCTTTCCATCCTATCCTGTGTTTGAAGGGATGGGAAAGGAAAGCGGACTGACATAACGCCTCCGGCACCTCACTCATCAGACGTAACTCAGGAGTATAAAATACTTCTACTACACGGCTGTCTTCTGTGATGTCGTATTTCACCGGTCGAGCTAGACCATTCTTGTCAGATGTTATTGTTGCAGGCTCTACCACTGTTAAAACATTGATGTGTAAAATATATACAATTATTTGAATATATTTCGTAATTTTATTCTTACAGAGTAACAAGAAAGTTGTACTTACATCGCAGTCCGTGGGCCTAAGAATATTTAAATTTGTAGGCTAAAAAATAATTTTTAAATACAAAAACAGTGTTTGTTCGAGTCAATATTTTTAGTACATGAAATAAATAACAGTAAACCAACCTGAGTAGTTCCTGTAGTTAAAGATCTGTTGTTCTGTGCCCTTGGTCTCTAAATGCTCAAGTTAATGTTTTCATAAGAAACACGTAATAGTTAATTGTTTAAAAAAATACCCGACTGACTATATGATTTTATATGAGTATGACTACAGTATATGTTTTATACTGACGTCATATGCGCTATGACAGTCTGGAAAATAATAAGAAACGTCACCTCACTCTTCAAAATCGGTCAAACCGTTTAGTTTACAGGAGGTAATGGAACTGACGTACTTACATACACATACCCGCGAAAAACGTTACCCTATTTCCGGGTCAGTTGGAAAAAATATAAAATGTCGCCCTCTAAAGACAGTATTAGGATAGAAGGTTAAGGACCTGTTTCATGTCCAAGCAAAGTCCTGAATAAGCGAACTGCAACTTATATAACTAATAAAGTCATCGTTGGTGTTTCACAATCTCCAAATAAGCATAACTGGTTAATAAAGTGCCAAGTAAAATATAGGTTGGGTCATCCGTCAGGATATTATTGGGAAGTTATAGTTTTTTGAAAATGATTTATGCTCTCACATGTTCCGTAACTCGATATGTCAAAATGCGACGTTGCCATCTCAAACTTACAAGTAACATAAACTTCGTTTGTAAAACGAAAACTATTTTAACGGGAAGTTTTATGTATCAGCCAATTTATTTGACAATTAGTTATTAGGCACTTTACTCAGACTTTGTGAAGCAGGTCCTCAGAGTATCATCCCGTTCTCTCAGATATAAGGACTTAGCTAAATTATTTTTAAACAAAATTCAATGTTACTCCTGTATACGACCTTTAAGAAACAATAGAATGTAAATAAAATGTATTACTAGGGCTTGCCTTGGATTTGTCCGCGTATTATGGAAGCTAATGCGAGCTATTCAGTATACAATGCCTCCCAGTAAATGTGTGAATTTAACCCTGACAATGAAGTTCTTTGTATGGTTAAATACAGAGAAAAATATATAACATCGAGCTGAGCCCACCTGTTTCACTCGCCTTGCAATTTAATTTAACTGAGACGAATGTTCAGCCTAAGATGAACTCTATTTAATATAATTGATCATATGATCAATTATATTAATAATCTATATAGATTTCAGGTCAATTTACATTGGATTATAATTATTTCTCTATGCACAATTGAAATATAGAACTTAGAAAAATCGTTTGTTAATGATCGCCTACACATTAACAGAAATCTCAGTGCAAAATTTTAAATCCCTAGGCCCAGTAGTTTGGGCTATTTATATCAGTCAGTCAGTTTCTCCTTTTATATATACATAGATATATAAGATAAAGATACAGAAACATATAGCAGGGACATGAATGATATTGATACTTTTTTTTTTCATTCCAGGGTTCGTGCTGGCTTCCGCGGTAGTGCTACTATTGCTGGGCATAATATGTGCAATATTTTTCTCGTCCTGGGTGAAGTTATTCATTGATCACGTAAGTAAATTATATTTCATTTTTAATATCACGTTAAAAAGCGCCAATAGCCCAATGGTTAAGGGTACGGACTGACAAATATGCATAATGATCGTGAGTTCGAATCTGCACATTGGACTATTGTTGTGAACCATTTCGAACCAAGTATAAGCTTGTTGGGGGAATGGTTAAAAAGAAAACTTAGTATGTAAATTAGTTCGACAATCTACTAATATTTCATATACGTGTCCGAGTATACAAGTTCGCGTCAACCCGGTGGGGGCCAGCCGTAAAAAACTATAGTCAAAACCTATTACGGTATGAAATACGGTTGTAAACAACGGTGACAACACGCCAACATCACGTAAAAAAGAGGAAAAGGGCAGGGAGAATAAGAAAATTTTAATAAAATGTTACTTGTAAACGCCTTCTCCAAGCAACTCTAGTTTTGTTTTAAACTTCACATTACACGCTACTTACGAAAGACTATAGTACTTTTAAAAATCCTATTCGGTCGGACCTTAACACAAATAGACTTCCAGCAAAGTATTGTGCAACATACATGTCGGAGGCACTGTAGTAAATTCAAAAACAAAACCAACTTTTAAGACTTCTTCAACGTTTATAGTTCGGGCAGAGATTCTTCTTACAATAGTGACTTACGAAATGACCGAACAAATGACAATCGACAATTTATATCGGACTTCATCATAACAACAACGTAACGTTTTAAAATAATCTCAAAATGTTCAGTGTCAGGATTCACTGTTGTCAACTAGCAATACTTACGCTGTTGTCAGGCTGAACCACCAATTGTAGTACCACAGTAAACTTCCATTTAGTGTTCTATTAGTGGATTTTTAAACTAAGACAGACGCAAACAAAAAAAAAACGTCTTCACGACAAATCATCGTAAACGTCAGAGGTGACAAATTCACGGAGGAAATAACAATAATTTTTCCAAACCCGCTGTTTAGCAGAACTATTTTATACCGATCTATGTGTATGAATTGTAACTTAGCTTCAATAAGGTTTTATTCTAACTACTACTAGTAGTATGAAAAAGAAAAAACGTTTATGTGTTCAACCCGAGTTCTATAGGATCGGTAAAATATTCCATTGCCCGCTATTTTATACGAATGTCGTAACGTAGCCTTCACCTAAACTGTTAATTTTGAAATAGTTTAGCTTAAATGAAATCATTAGTCCACTATCAAGTTTGTTTCGTCAACATAAACAATATATTTTGTAACTTGTATGTTAAATATATCAGATTTATATGTAAAATGTCCATATAAAACTTTCCCAATTAGATTAATTCAGTTGGATACATTCATACAACCTGAAATGTTTCGACCGTGTTGTACCAATTAGTATTTAAAGTTTTATAGGGTAGAAGTTTTAAACAGAAGTTTTAATAAATTAATATATTAAAACAATTATTATAAAGAACATTTAGAATTTGATGCTATAAAAAAATCGTTTAGAGGACGTTTTGAATTTCCCTTATAAACCTAGTCTACAGACAATAACTGGATTTGTATAAGAGATATATGTTTTTACTTATTGTTCTAAGCTTAGATCGGAAATAATCGAAAAGAAAATCAAATCATCTGATTTCTATGAACATCTCGACAACCTACAACTATTTTAGGAATGTTACAAATACCCCATTGTTCTTTTTTGTAAAACTATAACGAAATTGCTGTGTTTCAAAATCACTTGTTGTCTCAGTTCAAGTAAAATAGTCAAATAGAAAACTGTCTCTTGGTTACAGTCGTGATGGTTATTAATAATTGTGTAGTAGATTAAATTAAATTGAACCATTAACTATTTTATGGTATAATAAATAATATAACTTATGAAGCATAGTTTGCAAGAAGATATCCGGATGTAGTCACAGGTCAGGCTACTGTTATGATATCAACATATTATAATAACGAATACTAGTTCTAAGTTAATGAAATAGAAAATACATGCAATAATATTTAGTTATATCGACAAGTCATAGTAGGTGCGTTAGACGAGTATGTACAACTCCACAGATAAATATTAATAGAGATAGACGTCATCCCCTCCCCCTTACAATTCTCTCCTCCTCGTGTTTTGTTATTTCCCCCTCTCCTACATAGAGGTTGGTCC
>JWHW01025808.1:19741-46105 GCA_000931545.1 Papilio glaucus | reverse complement strand
TTATAGGTGTGCTAGTCGGTTAGGACTATAATAATTTAATAATATCCGTAATATAGAAAATCTGTTCTGAAGCAATAAGATGTACATTCTTCATTTTCACTTTGTTACTTATCGAGGCATTTATAGTACGACTAGTCTGGCTTTTCTTTGAGTATGCGGGCTCCAACAACATTTTATATTGACCATATATAATGTAATCCTTCTACGTTAGTCATCTTGTCAATTTTGCAGACAGAACCACATTTATATAGGTCTGGTTGCTGGACCAAACTACTACCCTATGCTAAAGAAGACATATATTTGCCTAATTTAATAGTTTGGTCAACGCAAACAATACCTTTGTTATTGTCATAAAAAGAATCTTTAAACAGGACACAGAGTTATTTTGACAATCCTATAGCACGCGACATTGCGTGTCGATGTCATGCGATGAGTAATATCCGCATTGATCCGCTTACGGCTACGCTCGAATAAAATATCTTAACACCTAAAGATATATTTTGCATTGTATAGGTTAAGATATGGTTTATCATCATCATCAGCCTGCATCTGTCTACTGCTAGGCCCAGACCTTTCCTTTCATATTCTGTCTTGCGATTTCCGCCTTCTTCGCCGTGAGCTCGCACTGCTGAAAACATTCACATAAGACATACTGTCATCTCAGTTTTTTTTTCAGAGAGATATAGAGAAATAACAACATGTTTCACGTGTCTATCTATAGAGATATCGATTAAGTTTTAGTACTTAGATAAGTCACGAATTATATTTTTAAACTAAAATGTGAGTTTCGATCCTACAGTCCAACAAAAGATATAACTTATAACTTTGTCTATTAACCTAACAAACAATCTTATCAATTTAATGTAATTCGTCAACAGAGAAGAGTGGGAGAAAGTGAACATAACCGACAACGAGAACGGGACGCTCTCCTTCCACTACAAGAGGACTTACACCTTCCAGCCGGACATGAGCGCCGGCCCCGATGACGACGTCGTCGTAGTGCCCAACATCCCTATGCTGGTAAGTGTGCTTTATACTCACACAAGAAAAGTCTTCTTTCCCTTCGTCGTTATCGAATACATAACAAATATAAATGTAGATAATTAAAAAAAACTATCTGAACTCGACTGAGCACCACGTATATAAAGAAGGGATACATGTTAAAGTAATACAAATTTATGACTAATCACTAAATCTAACACTACATATATAAAATTGATCATAAGCCAATTATAATAATACTATTCATAGTATTTAATAGATCAATTTATGTTATTATATTCCAGCGATACGGGAAAATTACGACAGTTATATGCTATGAAAAACTGTTATTGTAATCTTACAAAGTAATGCAATAAGACAGATTTTACCATGATCAACTAATAGCCATAAATGTATAGGAGATACTTAAATATTCTCTGTCTATATGAAAGACAACCACTTCGTAAGTCTTTGAAGTAGGAAGAAATAGAGAATATAAATCAAGGAATGTATAAATACGTAGTTAGGTCAATATTATAAACGTTGTATGTGGATTACTATCCTAGTATCTTCAATGTCAGGTTGGTTAAACAAGCAATATGTAGTCAAGACACTGCCCACTAAAACACGTGTGTACATTAAGCATTTCGGGGTAAACACACATAGAAATTCCTACCTAATTTTCATTGAGGTTATCAGGTCTGAAATACGGGCATATATTTATTTAGTACTACAGTAATTTTCATATATTATTAATAATTTTATAATATTTGAACTTAAACCTATCAGTAATGTTAACATTTGTACGTGTTTCGTATGACCTGATGCTGCCAAAGTAAATGATAACAAGGAAGTCAACAACACGTAAAGTTTAGACACCATAAGATTCATTGTTCATTACAAAAATATTCGGATATCCCTTCTTACCTCGCTTTATTGAAATATCTATAACAATCGTTTGCGTCCTTTTTTAAATAATTTATAAGAAATAATTCGCGTTCTATGAATACCATCACATTAGCTATACATTTTACAAGACTTTCTAATGTCTCGCCTTACGCGTAAGCATCTGGAATATGCCATATATAAATAACTGAGGCGTTAATTGATCAATCGATATTGTTTTTAGTCGCGCACGTATTGGCATTATAATTGGATAAGAGCTGAAACCGAGCCGCGGCGGTCGCTAGAGATCTGTCACCGGTGCCTATTGAACGCACGCAGTCGTAGCCCGGGTGAAAGTGGCACACTTCGCTTCGCTCTCGTTTCATTGTATTCACATTTTCGATACCCAATTGTTTGGCTTCACTTGTAGACTTTTGAGTTTTCAAGGTCTCCCGTTATTAGATTGTTTTGTGATTATGGTTATACTTCTTAATTAATTTATACTTTCGTAATGGTTTAGTATGTTAAATCTCCTACTTACTATAATGAGCAACAGTTTAATCAGTATTATAGAGTAGGCACTTCATGTATAATCAGAGTATCTAATGCCTCAGAACCTTCTTTAGCTTCTTCTTAATTGGTATAATAATTATAATATGTATTCTGTATGTATTTCTGTAATATAAAATAATATCACAAAATGTTTCTTTCCGATTACCGATTTATTACAATGGGCACAATTAGGAGCACTCAAACTATTAAATGATGAAAGTGTAGTGATACGCTGTTACTTAAGCCGGTCGCATTGAAAAACGTGTTGTTATGTAGAATATTATTGTAACAAGAAACTGCTAATATCTAGATCGTCTTATAAAAAGCCATTACTTGGTCGCAATCCGCCTGACGTCATCGCGATTTCATCTAATGATCACCCGTAATCGACAAACATGTAAGAATAATAGTCGAGATGTATATAGTTTGGTTCTGCTGCGAATTATATCATGTCTGAATTGAAATCGCATAAACATTCCTAGCACTGCTTGAATTGGTTAATTTGCTTACCTTGGGATTAGAGGGACTGGAAAACGGGCAAACTGTTACGTCTCTTGGTTCCCGCTCGCTCGCTTCTGGACGAGTCACCTGGCTCAAGGGCCGACATGACCTGGTGAACTGTTACCCTTTTCTTAGTAATCGCGTTTTAAGGTGTGTGGTAATGGTTATAGCAACGCTGTAATCCTATAGTAGCTCTATAGGATTACAGCGTTGTTGAGTAGGCCAAAGAGTCGCGATATGAGATAACTGTTCGGTTCCGTATCGGCGAGCGGACGTTCCGGAGCGCCAGGCTGTTCCGTCTCACAGAGCGCCTTGATCGCACACCTTCACCAAACACGATAAGTTGCACGTAGTATACTCTTATACAATAAATGTGCAATTTTGACCAGCCTATGTTTTATGGGAAGCATCACTGATATCAATGTGAATATAATACACGACGTCTTTAAATTAATTGCACATTTCTGAGGTTTATATACAAATTTCACGGCTTTTAAAATTTTAAAAGTGAATCCAAATATACAAAGACTTCTTTCTCTGATCTATTTTGCTGAGTTTGCAAATAAATTATTTTTAAATACATATTAGTTTCACGTGTTGTTTAGTTTAGTCAATGTGTTAAATAGGGAATAGAAATCAGCGAGGAAACGTCGATTATCACAGTCCATTTGTCAAGCGGTGCGTAACAGAAACCCGCACATTTGACGATGAGGTCAGACTGGAAAGTCGGGCATATGTGCATTGCAACTCGCGGCTAAAATATTCGAGACTATTGTATAGATAAATGTTATCCAAAAATTAATTATACTCCATCCGGGTGATACGAGGCACGAACATGTAGTGAGTGTTTAACAAAGTTAAGTTAAGATCATTAATCATTATAAGTTAAGTTCAAAAGATCAAACAGAAATATTGAGTCGATGTCTAACATCCGAAACGATTAATTTAAAGCCTTTTTCAAAACATTTTTGAAACTACTCATCAAATTACTTTATTATCTTCCTGACCTTTCCCACCTATGTGTGGTCAGCACAGTGTACTTCTCTTCCATATTCCTCCATCACACGGCATATCTAAATTCACACCCTTCTTCTTCCTTCAGAAAGTGTGGATGGACTGTGTGACACATGAAGCGTTCTTATTTTTAAGTTAACACTCATCAATTTACTTATCAAATCACAAATGTAGCACACTGGTTTATAGTCCCCTGTACCCAATGATAGTTGCACGATGTTCGAATCAGAATTTGCCACCTTCAGTGTTAGATTCTTAATTATACTAACAAGTAACTTAAAAAAAGTGGAATGTTTATACTTTATACTTATTTCCATCATTTTAGGTTTTAATAAGGTCGTGAAAAGTATGTGATAGTAAAAGCCAATTCAAATACAAAATAACAATATCTGAATACACTTCAGTTTTACCAACATAAATTACTTCGATGATCTTAGAGGCACCCTCATTTTTACACAGTAGCGGGCCTTCAATTCTTACGGAGTAATTGATACGGTGCTATAATAATAAGAAACTTCTACTCCATATAAAACTCAACCTTCACCAAAGGTCTCACAATAAAAGGAACCTGTTAACATTGTCGTTGCACGATCCTAAAATAGTAATTCTAAAGTAAGCTCCTTAATGACTTGCTGCTGAAACAACGTGACCTATCTAAAGCATAAATCAACTCGTGTTTATTATGTATCCACACATCACGAGATACGTACGTCTCTAGAATTACTATCCTCGTATAAGCCTGATAAACATTATCAAGGGGATTTAAACTTTAAATCTTACGCAGTAAACGTTTCATTTGCATGTTTTTTGCGTACGTATGACGTTTTGATTGTGATGAACCCTTAAGGGCAACAACCCATTACATGCAAATTCTTTTATTAGTCTCCATATCAGCATACCTTGTGTTTATTTTTGCATTTGTTGTAATCTTTTTCTTTTCATTTTATTCCCGTAAGTACACAAGTGGGTATAAAAATAAAAAGTTATATGACGGGATGTGTTATTTCTGTCTTCTAAAGCGAAACACGTTTTAATATAATTTAATTTCTGTCTGTATAGTTTGTTCCATATAAGATTGAATTTTTGTAAACAAAGGTAACACCTTATATTAAAATTCGTAATTTCCAACACCTTTTCTCACATTACTTTATAATATTAGCTATTCATATTTTAAATATATAATTTCAGTACACTTTATTTCACAATTTTCACAATTACGATGACAGTTAAAAAGTGTATGTTTAATGACGTATGTTTGTTTACAAATATTCTATCATGATGTGGAACTAACTACAATTTCTTTTTTCGAAATCGTATTTGCTAAAATATTTGATTCATTTATACAATAAAATTGATGAGTAAGATTTTGCGAATATCTTAGATATTATGATAATTTAGTTTCATGGATATTTGTGTGTATTTGGTTCAAAGGTCAAAAAGTCTATTCGTTTATTCCTAATGTATACTTATTTGTATTCGATAATTCCTATTTCCTATTCATACAATCGGTCGCTTATTATCAGCTAAGACGATTGATCTTATTTGATCTCACATTTATTTAATGTGCCCACCAGTTAAGTTGAAAGGCTATCTTTAAAACATTTTTTAACAAACTAAGTGGTTTTGCACTTGGGCCTTCCAATTTTTATACCATCTAAGACAATTTTATCTGTTTTTTAAAAGAAATATTTTTTTTTTAGATATAATTGATGCAAATGTAAATGTTCCTGCTTAAAAAATAATCAAATTGTAAATTACGTTTATTAAAATCTTGCTATCGCGTCGCAGATCAGTTTTAGAATTACAAAGAAATGATTCAGGTTGAATAACCGGTCAAGTAGACTTAGCCATGCGTTTGCTCAGTAACTATTTGCAGTAAATGTATAAACATTCCTTGTGCACGCGACTACTATGATGAAAGTAAGATAGCGGATGCGCCTCGACTTGCGAGCACGCGTGTGTGTGTTTGTGTGTGGATTAATCACGTGCGTTAGTGTCATGACGTATACTCTCCTCTTTATAATATGTCTCTGGCATGTTTCTGTGTGCTTAGTGCTTAAACCTAACGTGAAATTGCTTGGATGACGGTCTGAGCTATATACTAAAACTGTTTATAATATAGTTAACATACAGAAACAAGCCCCTGTTTCGTTTTATCTAAAAGCGATCCCACGAGCTGTGTCGACCAGGTATCAATAAAATGTCTCTTAGTCTGTCGTCAATGAAAATCAGCGCAGTGTTGGAGGCTTTGACTTCCGGCACAGCATAAAGCTGAGCTGCTTAGCTAATTTACCAAATAATAAAGAAGTAAGACTATATAATGTACTTAGATATATTTTTTCGGTAAATAAATATCTTTTCTTTCTTTCTTTCACTTAGTAAAAATTCCTTACTATTCCTAGATCTTTTATGTATGTCACTATTTGACTTTTACATCAGATTTGAAATCTAAGTTAAAGCCATATTTTCAGCTATCGTGCTGCATGGTATCCTGCTTAGTTTGTGAATATATTAAAATGGGAATTATACACGATATGAATGTCTATAGGAATTTATAACGCGAGGTGACAAATTTTCCATTCGTTTCCATATAATAGACTTCAACGATCCACACCTATAGTCCACAGTGTAGCGGTACCCAAGTCGAATAAATTATCTTCATAGACCGTTATGCATACAACTCGCCGCCGGCCCGGGATCGATGAACGGACGGATTCATTTTATTTGTCGACATCATAATACAAAATAATTAAAATTCTACTTTTTTATTCTTTAACATCAACTTAATTTTTAAAGTTATCTTTCTATATTCGGGGGTCATAATAGTGGAGTGGCTTAACGTCAATGGTTATAAGGGTAGAGGAAAACCGAAGAAAATGTAGATGGATTGTGTGATAGATTATAACTGTAAGAAGGGCTTGAATTCAGATATGTCGACTAATAGACTTATATGGAAAAGAAGCTCTTACTATGCTGACCCTACATGGGCAAGGAGATGATGAATAGTGGAGTGACTTGAAAGAAGTTGAGGCTAGAATTAAGAAAAATCTGTATGGGTTATTTGGATGTATCGAAAGGGTGATTGAGGAGGCTTTCCCTCCCCCTCGAGGGTAAACTTTGCAGTATATGTACATTCTCCTTATATCTATAAGGAGAATATATAATGTGTAAACAGCAATATATAATATATAATGTGTAAAAAAAGTGTAAACGTCGTTCAGGCTCCAAAGGATACAGTGCATTATTCTTTAAAAGCAGACTAATTCAACAATCTCTTACAAACCCGTTAAATAATATGTCCGTGAGAGAAATTACTCTGATCTCCAAGTGATAGTTCTTATTTGTTTATAACATTACTTCTTAACTACAAGCACGTTATATTTTTGCCTACTTGTGTGTTCACACATTAAGCAATGCTAAACTTTCTTCTTTCTATTGTCAAACACTAACAGTGCTTAAAGACAGTGGTAAAACGTAATGTTGGTTAAAGAATACCTGGGAAATACATAATTTCAGACTCTTTTATAACAAAAGTAAAGGAATAAGAAAATAAGATATAAATCACAATGTTTTATTAAAATTCAAAGTATCGGTAGGTAAGCATTTAGCACAGGCAAGTAACACCGCTGCGCTAATTGGCGCTCGGCAACGTTTGCACGAACTCAATCCACGACTGTTTACAGCCTGGCCAATCAAATGCTCATATTTATATTGGCGACTCATACTCCACCAGTAGATATGACGTCAAAACCAAGCTAAAATGTTAAAACAATTTCAAACGCAATTTACCACTTAATATTTCGTTAAGCAAGAACTTAGATTGAAGAGCTCTTGTGTTTTGTTTTTGTTAAAAATATATATTTACATGTGTGCTTTTGATGCTTAAGGAAAAAAGATATTGTATATTTTGTAATGCTGAATTACAATGACTATAGAGAAAAAAATAATAGGAGTTCCTGATAGCACAGAGATCTTACGCATTATTAAACGCAAATTGCGTTCAATAACTAAATAAAAACAGTCTCTTTCTCTCTCTCTCTCTCTCCCCCCATCTAATATCCCATATGGTGGTAGTGTCAGCTTTTCTTACTTTTCTCCTCCACTTCGCTCTGTCCTCGACATCGTCTCAGTAACTCGGTTATCACGCGTGTCTTTTAGCACATTATCTTTCCACCTTGTTTTGGGCCTGCTTCTAGGTCTTCGACAGGGAAGACAAATTTTTAGTGCCAAATTACCGACGTAGTCAGGTGGCCAGCTTTTTACGCGACCATACCGTCGGAGGCTACTCTCTTACGCTACGCATCTTGTTAAAATAAAAATAGTCTACTGGAAAATAAAACTTTTTTTACGACGTTTAGTTGTACGATTCAATAGTTGTAATAAAATATCATCAATATTTTAAGAAAACTCCGTAAAACGTACAACTAATTAACTATACAAAAACAATAAGAATGTAAATAGTTGTAGTAAATCTTTCCGTTTGTGAAATGAAACAGCACCATTTTGGTTAGTCCTGTGTATTTTTTGTTTAAATCTACATTTTTGTACTTTTAACTATGAATGTTTGCAAATGTTCTTGGTATTTTTTGACATTTCCACGTGTAAGTTATCGAAATTATGAGACGGGTCACAAAGCGCATGAAATTTTGATTGCGTAAAGCGCGGAAGTAAAAAACGAGTGCAAAACCGCAATTGACCCGCTTCTGTGCCGCAACAACTTGAAAATTAGTGGAAAGATTTTAAAGGCTACATAAAGATGCAAACGGCGCTAAAAATATCTTCTTAATAAGTGTACTCTATAGCTAAAATATAATTGATTAAAAACTCTTTAGATGCATCAACTACCGAGCACTACAAAAGGCTACATTATTTGGGCAGAGATAGATCCATGTCATGTTTCCTTATTTTACGGTAGACGGAATTAAATGAGAAAGCTTCTTACGTGATGCCGTGTCCACCCAGCTATTACAGTGACAACATCCCCCATCGATATTCGTAACGATCAGATCAACAGAAGAAAAGGGAAGTACAGACAAGGCGAAATTAGGGAAAAAACCTTTTTAGGGTTTTCGTCGGTTTTTGGTCAATAAAAACCCTTTTGGAAATTTTACCTCAACACCAAGCTATTTGGCCGCCATTACCATACCGTAGGGAGATATAATAACTTACGTGAAGACGTGTCGACAACCTTCACTAGTACTCATCTCACGGCGAGTCAAGGTTTTATCTCAGGAAGTCGTGACTTGACGACCTCAATCCACGTTTTTTTTTAACTTAATATTAACTTATTGATAGACCTGAGCTTTTATACTTCACATTTTTCTGTGTACTGTGCTTTATTACATTAGTTTTTCTTATTATCCGTATCTTGAAATCGAGTTATAGAGTAAAAAATACACTAAAGTCACTTATATAAAACAAGAAACATGAAGGTTGTAAAAGGAGCAACTGAACAGGTTCCTGTCGTAATGAAACAAACGTGTCGTCGTAATAATCACGTACTTGAGTCGTGACTGCGACCTTTCTGCGGAACTGTACTGGAAAACAACTCGGTGAGTCATAGGGATATGTGACCTGACGCAGATTTCTTATCAAACATTTTATTGACATATCAACAAATGAAAGTAAAGACTTGCCCTCAAATATATCAAACCATGTTTTTTTTGTATCTTTAACTTTTATTTCGATCATTCGCTATATTCAGCACGTTACTAATGTGAAATGGAACTAAACTATAACTACCTTATAGTATTAAGCATAATTTTATTTTGAAATAATTGAATGCTAGGTGCATTCAATTATGGAATTAAGTTAGGTATATTTATCCTAAACAATATGTATGTATGGCCAGATGTATATGTATATGTGAAATAGAAAAAGCGCGACAGCTGTGCTGATAGCGTATCTCGGGGACGCGGAGCGTGATTATTTATTTACAAAAGAATGAAACCTAAGACCTAATATATGTACTATATTTTGTATTCCAGAGCGCCACATCCCAGTCCAAACACGCAGCGCGATTCCTTCGTCTAGCCATGGCTTCCATCATGGACATTCTGAAGATCAAGCCTTTCGTCGCTGTGTCCGTTGGCCAGCTGCTCTGGGGGTACGAGGATCCCCTCTTGAAACTCGCCAAGGATGTCGTGCCAAAGGAACAGAAACTGCCGTATGAGGAATTCGGACTTTTCTATGGGGTACGTAGACTTGTCGTATCAGAAATTATGTGATTAGACGCAGAACCAAGATACCGTCATCACCCGAGGAGTCGTTAAAATAAGTGGCTATGGTAGCACACGTTGCTCATAGAAGGAACGGCTGACTGAGCTGAAGCTGAGCTTAAAAAATCTAGAGTGACGGACATCGAAAGCATTTTCTAGTATAACATAAATATAACATCTGAAATGAGTTATATTAAACTTTATATTTTATTATTTATTATAGTTTTTAAATTGACATTAAAATATTAACATAATTTCTACAGAAAAACGGCACCTCACCTGACATAGTGACCATGTTCTCTGGCGCGAAGGATATGGCCCACTACGGCATCTTCGACAGGTAAGTGTAAACATATTGAATAAGTATGGTGATGGAACAGCTCTAAATAATTTGCTTAAACCTCATCAGGTATAACATGCGAGAACGTCTTCCTCATTGGACGACCGACGAGTGCAACAGCATTGCTGGCTCCGACGGCTCCATCTTCCCGCCTCACATCACCAAAAACGACACCCTGCTGGTCTACGACAAGGATCTGTGCCGGCTTCTGCCTCTTAGGTGAGTCCAGAAACTAGAAAAATATACACATAAGGAAATAGGACGCCCTTCTTTTAAATGGGCCGATTAACACGTGTCTTCACGTGGTCTTGTCGGTTCTTGTCGACAGGAAATCGTTAGATGGGGGACTTAGGTTTACATATTGGGAACGTTGCAGTAACCGTAGGTACAGTTAACCACATACGTGCTAGATGAATCACATCGTGTTTTCAATATTACTATACCTATAATTGTTTAAGCTTGTTAACAATATTTGTTGTAAATACTGTACAGTATAATAAGTACTGTTTTCTGCACAGCACCTATTTAATATCGTTCGCTGTGAGCTATATTTAATTAAATTTGTATATTACTTATTTACCTATATTATTTATGTAAGTATATTTTATGAAATGAATAATACGTGTAGTAAAGTTTAAAAAGGGAATACATGGAAGAAGTGTAGTAACGTTTTTATATTAATTTCTCATTTTGACAGTCGTCTATCAGATAGTTATTCTATAAGGGTAAATTCACGAACAAATATAATATCGTATCGTATTTAGTGTAATCAGCAAGTTAACTAGCCGTGACATCGTCCGTGTGAAATCAGAAGGTGTCGTTAGTGTAGTATACTCAAAGATTATTTATAAACAAATGTACAAAAAATAAAATTTCCATAAACATTATCTACAAACAATGATTGTTTCCCTATTAAGATACGGCGTAGCGAAAGTCACAACAAAGACGATCGGGTCGAGAACAATGGCCGACTATTCGACTCCCGTGAGACTCACGTTACGTAAACAGCTCGCAGCTCGCACCCAACATATTCTAACGGCGAAATATGAACTCTTAACGTGAATTTGAGCGTCACGCGAACGCGTTAACAGTGGGATATTGAGATGGGTTTGCGTTTCGTTATTTAATCGAACGCGTGAGATTTACGATCTATGATGATAAATAGTGGTTAAAATATATTTTTATACTGTGATGTGGACGAATTTGTTAATTCCCAAAGCGGATTGGCGTCAGGAAGGCGCCAGCCTTAAAAAATGTAGGTAAAACTGATACAGTATAGACTTACTGTGCGAGCCGTGGTGGCTCATTGGTTTAGGCCCCGACTTACATACTGCAGGTCGCAGGTTCGAACCCAGGCAGGCGCTTTACTTTGTGTAATTTATTTCATCATCACTGCTCCAAAAACGATGAAGGAAAACATCGTGACGAAACCGGCATGTCTTATGACCAAAATCGAACACATGTGACATCCACCAACCCGCACTGGGCCAGCGTGGTGGATACGGCCTCTTCCCTCTCGCCGATATGAGGCATATGTCCCTGCAGTGGGGAGACATAAAATAGGTTGATTTATTATTATTATAGACTTACTGTACCGACTCCATATAATGTGGACCTTTTACCGTGTGTTTGGGAAAGGACCCTGCCCTGATGATGGCTGTGATGGATTAAGATCAGTTTACCAGCTTACATCAATTGCCAGTGTCACCAAACTGTTCCATTTCGTCAGAGAAAGGGTGAAATATGCTGAACTGGCTGCAAACCTCCGCTAATCGAAGAGAAACTTCAAGAAGAACTTAAAAGCATGTCCAAACAACCTTTCGAGTGTTTTTTTCTAATAAAAGTATCCGTAATATATAACTTTTTTAAATCTTACTACCGTGAAAAATTCAGAAAAATTCATCTTTGGCGAAAATTCAGAAACAGATTTAGCAACAAAAAGCACATCAGAGGACAAAAACCAAGTCCGCATTTCTTCTTAGGTCTAAGCAGTCAAACAAAATTTGTAATGTACCTTATGACTCTAGTTATTTATGAATCACTTACAAACAATTACACAGGAAATTCCATTAATTTTCGACTTAATTGGCTTAGTCACGGTAATTCCTGTTTAATATTATGTATACGATTGTATCAACAAATATCCATACCGATTCAAAACAATAACACCGTCACAAAGAGCGTCGTGAGTCAGGCGACAGGGCTACGTACGGATGTAAACCACAACAATGGCTTCTTAAAACCCTATTGTACGGTAATGCCTTTACTCGCCCACCTTTGTTTATCAAGGCGCTGTACACACGTACGCTGTTTCGATTTGCCTTCCTTCTAATTTCATAATTGGTTAAAGCTTACTGTTGCATCGCTTACTTGCAAGACAAGTCAGACAAGCAACATTTCTGTACGAATGTTAACTAACATATTTACGTTGTGAGTACCTTTTTTATAAGAGAAAGGGCAAACGAGCGGCGGGAACACCGAGGTGATCAACGACGCCTATGGACACCTGCAACACCAGAGGAACTGCAGATGCGTTGCCGGCCTTTAAGAAAGAGATAGGCTCGCTTCTTGAAGGACCCTAAGTCGTACTGGTTTGGAAATACCGCTGAGGACAGACTGTTCCACAACGCGGTTGTGCGTGGCAAGAAATTTCGCGAGAACCGCACTGTTAGGAATGCCAGCTATCCAGGTGGTGTGGATGGTTCCTGGCGGTCTGTCGTGTCGTCCGATGACGAAACTCGGCGGCAGTAATCGTTCCAAAGAGTTCGATGGAATACGATAAAAAATGCAGAGAGAACTGACGTCCCTCGGCAAGACCAGAGTATGAAGACGATCGGTAAGTGCTCGGTCGTTGACGAATCGAGTCGCTCTCCGTTGTATGCGGTCAAATGGAAGAAGCTGGTATTACGGTGCTTCCGCCCAGAGATGCGAGCAGTATTCCATGTGGGGCCGAACTTGCGCCATGTATAATTGAAGGCGGTGGCCCGGCTAGAAATACTGCTCCACTCCACTGAGTACCCCCAGCTTTTTAGAGGCTAACTTAGTCTTGTCTTCCAAGTGACCGCGAAACTGAACCTCACTCGATATGTCCACGCCGAGAATACCCATACTGGCTGTGGCAACCAGGAGAGTGCCCTCGAAGATCCACAACAAAGGGTTGTTTTATAATGGCGCAGACATGTGTATTTTACATACATATTACATACATATTTTCGCAGACATTTTCTTCAATAAAGAATAAAAAAACGATGAAGGGGTTATCTTACTTACACACCGATATCAAAAAGTTTACAAGAATCATTAAATATATAGACAAAATGATAAATCCAATACATGTCCATAGAAACTTAGTTTTCATATTGAAGAAGTTGTTGCTTGATGGCACTCATAGTTTTGGTGGTATTAAAATGATTTATTAATGTAGTCTCAATAAATGGTATAAGTTATTACAAAAATCACTTAAGTATTTCTGGTTAATGGTAAAAATGGTTAAAATCCTCGTTGTACGATTGGTATGGTCTCGATGGAGTCGAACCGCGTACTGACTTAAAATTAGGGGTCTTAATGCACGCCGGCCAAATGCATATAATATAATAATAATATCAAAAACCATTTCAGGTTCCTTCATGAAGTCGAATCGAAAGCCGGCGTCCAGGGCTATCGGTTCACCCCGCCCGAGAACGTGTTCGCGGCCGACGAGCACAACAAGTGCTTCTGCCCCGCCGGCCCACCCTGCGCGCCCAACGGACTCTTCAACGTGTCGCTATGCCAGTACGGTGAGTAGCCCCAATAAAAAAGCACTTACTAAAGCACGAACGGTAGTTTTGTTTTTCGTCTTATATATCGTCTTTCACGTTCTTATCATGCTTATAGTGCTGGGAATATTGCTTCGTCTTGTTTTTTTCTCACATTTCTTTACAAGACAAAGCATCTAGCCCGTTGCATCATTTATTTATTTATTTTACTATATAAATTTATTCAGTGCTTGTGTGAACTGAACTCATCCAAAACGGCTGGACCAATTTCGATGATTTTTTTAACGGGATTGCTTAGATTCACGATTGGTCCCGGTAGGTGGCCTTGACATCGTGTTTCAAGTGATTTTTCTAACCAATAACGAAACTAATAATAAAAAAAAATGTTACCTGACCTCTCTGATAGCAAAGAAGCCAAGTTATATTGGGTCCGCTGCTTTATCTATGTATTTTACTAAATAAACCTGCTTTGCTTAAATTCTATATCATACGGTTTTGCACTTATTATAAGATTAATGAAAATTGTCACTTCTATAGTATATCGTTTGCAGATTCACCCATAATGCTGTCGTTCCCCCACTTCTATTTGGCGGACGAGAGCCTGCGGAACGCGGTGGAGGGGATCTCCCCCCCAGTACCCGACAAACACCGACTCTACATCGACGTACAACCGGTATGCTCTTACAAATACTCAACTATACAAAGTACCTTGGTCCCCCTGAGAGATATTGGTTAGATTAGACGAGTTTATTCTATTCCACGGTACTTCGGTACCAGATTCGTGTAAACTGCAGTAACGATATCTGCCTTACAAGCACAGGTCG
Organism: Papilio glaucus; assembly: GCA_000931545.1. Lineage (NCBI taxonomy): Eukaryota > Metazoa > Arthropoda > Insecta > Lepidoptera > Papilionidae > Papilio > Papilio glaucus. The sequence goes on along the minus strand of JWHW01025808.1, from coordinate 31,035 downwards.
AACGTTATTAAATTTAGGAGAGGAGAGCAGTGATGGCCCAGTCGTATAGACCCCGACTTACGTATTGTAGGGCGCGGGTTCGAACCCAGGTAGCCGCTTATTTCTTATCTCGCATTGGCACGGAACAACGAAATTACGAAACCATTGGAAGAGGTTCTTAACAAAGGACATAGAAAGCTAATATTAACATTAATAAATATTATTAATAATTAGAATAAACTACTTTATTGTATATTTATGGCTATGAATAAAATATCACATTGAACTTTCATTAGTCATAGTATAATAAAATATCTGATTTCTTAAGATGTAATTACTAGTGGCCGAAGTCTAGACATAATGTTTTTTGCAACAGGAGATGGGCATAGCGATGCGGGCGCGTGCGCGGATACAGATCAACCTGGCCGTGTCGCAGGTCGTCGACATCAAGCAGGTCGCCAACTTCCCAGACATCGTTTTCCCCATACTGTGGTTCGAGGAGGTGAGACAAACTTTAAATAGTACCTATAAAGGTGTAAAAGAAAGTGTTGCTTAATTGTGTACATTGTCACTCAGATCGAGAAAGTATATTTCATTGATTGGGGCATTTTGAATGTACAAATGAAACAATGATAAGGAAAATTTATGTTGATAGAGGTTAGCGTGAACTTATATCGGCCAGAATTGTGACATACTAAATAAAAATACAGTATTAATAAAACCTTTAACCGTCGATAGGTGATGCATAGATGTTAGTTTGTGTTGTTAGAAAAACCAAGAGAAGTATACCAGGAATTGACAACTGGAAATCTATAATCCCTGTCTACCCCTCTGGAGTACAGCGGTCAGCATTAATTATTAATTTAAAGAAACTTAACGTAATAAATTGCAGTGGGATTTCGACTAGAGGGCATTACTAAAAATAAATGTGAATTTTTTCAGGGCATCAACGAACTGCCTGAGCAAGTGTCGTCTTTGCTGCGGCTGGCGACCAAGGTGCCGCCGGTGGCGCGCTCGGCGCTCGGCTGGGGCCTTTCCGCGCTCGGCCTGCTGCTCATACTGCTCGCCGTCACCTGCCTCATCAGGTAACAAGCTAACCCCGTTCCTTTTACCATCTCTTTCCTTCTCTCCTTTTCATTATCTACCCCACCAGATGTGGGGGGGAGCAACATAAAGGCTGACCACGCATCTGAATCATCGTCGCAAATGATGTACATATAGATTTAGCGTTACAAAAATCTGATTGCTCCTCCTGTCCAGAATAATAGTGGTCACTTAACATTGCGATGATTGCAATGTGTTGTAACTTTGCCAGCGTGATCCGCTTGCTTGAGTTGATTCATAATTTCAAAACCTTAAAATTCTATTGCAGTAAAACTTATGAGCCTAGAAAATTATTTTACAAATGCGAAAACTTGGAACTTACCTTTAACTTAATTACATCTTATAATTGGGAATAACGCTACCTAGTTAACAATTAAAAAACTACTTTCCTACACCTTACTTAGTGTTTTGTTTTTGTTTGTTCAGTAGTAATAAAATTTTAATGTGTGATTTAAATGATATAACCCTAATGGGCTAGTCAGTCTATTTATGATATATTGTCTAAGTTAATTTTTGGTCATATTTATATAAACCTGAAAGCTCTCGTTATATACTTGTCCTATACACCATCGCTAATCTTATTATTTCTACGCCCAGGTCATCACACCGTCAAAGTACGTTAAGGCTGGAGGGCCACGCGGTCGCGAAGGCAACCCCCGCGAAGACTCCGGGCAAAGAAAACGGCTACGAACTAAACAACAGAAGATAACCTGTATAGTAATTTTTAATTTAATGACAACATATTTTTTCATACAAAATGTCTTGAGACTGACGATGAAGAGTTTTAGACATTCTTCCTTCTTACTCATCATACAAACAAAGACAAACCGTAGACAACGCCAACAATACCTTTGACACTGAGATTTTGACGTTTGGTATTCGATAGTTTTTTTCTATAGTAACATTACTAGTTATGTCAATTGCAGTGGAACTAAACCTAAAGACTTACAAGTATGATATAATTTCGATATCCAAAATGAATAGTTTATTTAAATGAAAACGATTACCAAATACTTTACAAATATAATACAATACAAATACTTTGTCGACTTTTGACAACTTGAAATAGCCGTGACGTAGAATGTTTAATAAATTGTAAACCAATTCAGTTTATCAGAATAGAACAATTATACCACAGCAAAGCTGTTTCTGTCACAAGAAGTAAGAGAGGGATAACTAAATAACTAAAAGAGGAAGTTTGCAATATAGACTATTAAAATAAAATTGTTTTGTTACTTTTTGTGTTTCTGATGTCTTCAAATTTTATTTTTATAATTGAAATGTCAAAATTATAGTTTCGTTTGATGTGAGTGTGACATTTTCACACAGAGTAGCCGTTTTTTATATCACTAATCTGTTCTCAATTACAATCTAATTTTGTCCAGTAAAATCTGTGGTGACTTGCAGTCGGGGTTATGGTTAAGTAAATATTAGCATTTTTTACTTGTGTAGGTACCACCTTATAATTTTGCTATAAGTTTTTCCGTTTTTATTTTTTAGTCTCTTACATCGACGAATGTGATAATGTAATATTTCCATTATAGTTATTTTTATGTTGAACAAATTTTAGTATAAAATATTTTCAATATTATGTAAAATTGCATGGTGTGACATTAAAAATTATTTCATTAAGACGACTTCACCTTGACATGACATTACTAAAACCCTAAACGACTATTAGTGACAATATATCACTACTGTAAATATTACCATATATTAAAAATAACTTAGATGAGGTGCCGGCAACATAGAATATATCTTTTCATTATAGCTCGGGTCGTGAGACAGTTCACCATTTTTAAACAATGAAACATATAAAAAACAGGAAACATAAATTTTAATGTATAAAACAAAGATAATGTAGATTGGCGTGATTTTGTAGGAACGCGTTCCGTTTAATATAAATGTCAATCGCACCATGCTATAATCAAAAGAATATAAAACACTATTAATTTGGAAATTCATATTTTAAATTAAGGCAAAACGTACGTAAATAGTCATAAGTACGCTAACTTGGACCAAATTTTCTTACGTGCTAACGTAACATTCACACAAACTATTTGATCATACAAAAATATGAGGATTTTAAATAAATTTGTTTTAGTTCGGCCTTATTACCGATAGCAACTAGTCTAATATGGGTCCGTCCTTATATTTTTAGGCGTACTATTAACTCTTTATTTTACCATTTTACTATTCTTAAAAATGCGGATTGGTTAGAATCTAAGTCGTATATATTGTAAAAAAAAATTATAATGAATTTATATGGCTGACGAGTTCAGAAATGTTGATATACATTTTCTGTTGCTACAATGAATCTCATTATCCGCACAAAGTAAAAAGACAGAATATTTTTCTATGCTAGTTAGGATAATGTATAAATTACTTGCTTCAATACTTCCCTTTATATAACCTACGAATGGACAATATATTATTGATACATTTTTATGACAAAGTTTTACTAAAACATTTTGGTGTTTAATTGTATGAATATGTTAACGTGGCAACACTTTTAAACAAAACTAGTGGCATGTATGTAATTTGGAATGTTAGCTCTTAAACACCATCTTTGTGTTGCCATTTATAACTTATGATTATTGCTCAAATTCCGTACTTACTTTTTCATTAATTGTTTAACGTGTGTAAATGTTAAAATTATGCATTAATGTAAATAAAGAAATAAAGGTGTAAGTTATATAATTAATGTTTGTCTATCTACTTTTTCAATCCCCTGAGGTCACTTTTAGTAGGTGAAAATACACCTCTACATGTTTTATTCTGCATAAGGCGAAAACATCAAGAACACTTTTAAGAATATTGTGCATTGGGAAGGCACACTGTGTGAATATAGGTAGCAGAGATTTAGCACAAGTTTCCAGTTGTCCACTGTGACCTGTAACCTAAAAAGGCTTGACCAAAGAGTAAGGTGTCATAGGGGTACAGTCAAATGAATTGATTTTTTTTGTAAATTATATACAGCATAAAAGAGCGGATCGCCTGATATTAAGTGATCACCGAAGCCCTTGAACATCCACAGCACTAGTGGAACTACGAATGCGTTGCCGGCCTTTATAACAAAATAAAAGTTTGTGATTATTCTAGGGCTAGTTCTACATAGATGACTGATTTATGGTGTAGGATACCGCTGGGAAAAGATCATTCATCAACTCAATCAACACGGCTTTCTATGGAAGAAAAGCGAACAAAAATTAAACAATTTAAATATGGGATTCGTTCACCTTAGCATTGACGTTTTTTGTGAAGTTAATAAATAAAACAACAGTTAGATGCTACGTTTTTATTTTATACATACAATGCAAGGCATTATAGTACACACAACAAAGGCATGTTTATCATATGTTTATATAATAGTAAACATGTAATATATAGTTACTATTGTATCGAGAAAGGCACTACTGTTGTAAATAAATATGATGGTTTTGTGTAAGGCGGACAATTCGCGCGACAGTGCGGAGGAACGTGTCACAAGAAGTGATTTAACTTTATAACTATGAATAACATCATAACAACCATAGCAATCAATCCTGAAATAAATTCAAAATCTAATTGTACATCAAATAATTATACAATTACTTATTAAAAAAATAATCTAAGTAGTAATGTTAACATTCAATCAAAATATAAAAAAAAAAACAGATTTTTAATTACGACTTATAAAATTAAATACTATACTCGTGCACAATAACGTGAGACTTGAATTGAATGTCGTCATAGCGGATTGCTTGTATATCGTTCATAAAAGTTTATATCGTAAAATGATCCAACGCGACTAACGTTGTACTATGTAAATATAGATTCTTTTTTCTCTTTACAAACAATATGGGTCTCTGACTACTACTAATTTTCGGAGATGTCGTTGCTGGTAACCTTATTGACGGTTCTTACAGCTTCATCTGATACTGAGCTCGCGATCAGAGAAAAATTCTAGGTCCCTAATGTAATTTAGGGGCCTAGTTGCTGGATTTAGCAGCTATCGGTGTGGGTGTTGCGTCTACTCAAGTTGAACGTGTTACCGTCGAAGACTATAATGACGTTCTACTAAGTACGGGTGTTGTCTACGTGATCGTCGAGGGAAGGAGCGTACCTGACCTCTGTCGGTCTCTGACTGTCGTCAACTGTTTTAACGAGTGTCTGAGGGCGGTGAGGACCGTCCTTTACCGCGGGTGCGATGGGTGTTCGCCATGCGATCTGTCGTCGTACTCGTGGGCGAGGCCGGTGAGAGTTTTGTCGTGTCTGTGCTATGGGTCTCTGAGACGCGACTTGATACCTATGTATTTTTGCTCTGTCTTCTACATATAAACACCACACTAACAATAATATCACGTTAAAAATTTGTATTGCAAAGATCATTGTTGGTGTAGACACATAAAACCTTTTGCGTAGGTTAACTATAAATAATATCAGTGTTGTACCATCGAAAAACGTTTACAAAGTCGACGCAGCTGGAAGTGACAATGTCTTGTCATCTTTACTTCACTGTATGATCAGATCTTTTCTATGGTCCTCCGCTGTTTTCAAGGAATGGTGAAACTATTTTTTTCTTTGCTCCCTTTGTATCCTCATAGTTGTGTTTTTAAATTGTATATACTTGTGGAAATGTATTCCTTATTTATTTAAAACTGGTTCTTTTCTTTGTCAAATGTATCCTACGAGCGATGTTATAACATTTTGTTGTTGTTAATAATGAAATCAATAGTATATAATACATAAGCGATATAATGCAAAAAAAATCTTTACCAAGAGGTAAAGATTTTTTTGCATTAAAACTTTTGATTTGAGCTTAAGAAAGCTCAAATCAAAAGTTTTTACTACTTACTACTAAAGACATTTACCGGCGTCACTTACCTTTCCCTACATAAACGAAGGACACAATAATATAATTTGGTAATAATAAACAATATTCAGTACTAATTATGCATTTAATATTGCTTTTATTTTATATCAGAACGTAGAGCTACTGGGGCCATGCATGCATAGTCGACAGGTATAACCCAGTTCCATATTACACATGCATGTTAAGCCCCCATTACTTTAAATATTCTAAGCAAGTCGTGCGTGTTGCCTAATCTAGTTAAGACAGCGCCGGTGTACTGACAATAAAATAAATAAAAACATTAACAATGTATTACAATAATTAATTATTATTAATCAAGCCAAAATTTACATTTAATATATGTATATATTTTATAAATTCGATTTAATTTAAAATATTATAAATAATTACTACAATAATAAAATTTCTCAAATGTTTAAATTAAGTGTTACCATATCACGGTCAGATTATTTGTCTTATTGTTAACGATACCACAATTTTCATGGAATTTTTACATATTTTTTGTGAGGTAGATGATAGGCAGTATAAGGCAAATTACTAGTAAGCTAAAAATTACTTGATATCCTTACTTATATTAAGTTTTACCACAATCTAAAAATTTTATCATTTTATGTTTGTTTGTAAGATGATAAAGTTCTTACATTTTTTTTATAAAAGCTTTAAATTATTGCAATAATTATTTACCATATTAATTTACAACTATCGATCGAAACCAATAAAATTGGAGTTTATGATTTTTGAAGAGCAAAAATTATATTTGTATTAAAATTAGACATAGAAAGTTATTGACTGTATTGCAAGTATAAAATATAAAAAAAGTATAAAATAAAATTCATTTTCTCATAAGAAATAAGAAAATAAAGTCGAATAGAACAACCGATACTCAAAAAGGCTAACAATTGGCCAATTTATTTATACCATTGGAATTATATACTTGGAATAAATGTACATCAATTTAATAATTTAGGAACAATTATACAAACAATTAAACTACATGAAATAGATATGGTCCTCCTTAATCTGTGGTAGGATTCTCATTTGTGCATTTGAAAATTATATGAAGTTTACATTCAATTTTTTTTCGGAATTAAGTGAACAATTCACTTCTTTGAACTTTTCTTGAAATCAACACATAAATTCATGAAAAACATAAAAATTAATTTATTCTAATTAAAGTTAAAATACGAACAGTTGATTATTTCGTTTTTTTCTTTTGCCGTGTATATGATTGTTCAATGCATCATAACTGAAAGGAATATTTTCATCTTATATGTGTACTTCAATGTAAAAAAGTGACACACTTTGTCACTTTTTTTGTTTTTTGTTGATGGCTTGGTAATTATATTATGTAATATAATTAAATTAAAAATGTATTTTCATATCATTTCTATACATTTATATATATTTTAAAATATTTTTATTTAATTACTAAACATATTTTACTTAATTGACAGAGCGTTTCATGGCGATGATACATACAGGTGAAGTAAGTATAGTGCGTTTCAAATAAGAATGTGACGCGACCATGACCTCGAACTTTCAAAGATCACTAGAAAAGTACAGACAGAAACAAAAAAAATGTTTGCGTAAATATTTTTTAGTAATTAAAAATAATTTGCCTAATCGTGATTATGCTTTTTAATGAATAATTAACACCTACATCATTTTCTAAAATTATAGTGCTGTAAGAGTGAGATCAACCAGGTCAGGCGTCTGGACAATGAGTACCGGTAAAGAGACATACGAATAGTTTTGTTATAAACAGAGGTAATACAAATAAAAATATTTTTCTTTAAAATATTAATTAGTGGAATATTTTAATGACCTAAATATTTTTTATACGAGGAAGCAGCAGCGAGGCTCATGATTACACAAGCAGTGGGATGAGCGGAATCAGTAAAGTCGTAGATTCAGATTCAAAATAAATATTTTAAAAGTATCTGTTTTACTGACTCTACCTATTTTCTTCGATTTGACAGCTATGACGTCACAATATGGCGCGGTTCCATACCCATTCTTATTTGAAACGCATTATACTATTGTAGATAGGAAATACTGAATGAAGACTTCATTTTTCAGATTTTATTTGTAAACAGCTATAAAAAAAAAGTTTGCCACAGCGAAAAATCAAACACGCAAAAAAATTTACATAAGTATTTTATAACATTGACGGAAAGAAATTGTTTTTTTCTACATAACAAAGCATGTTAGATGAAAAGACGAAATTATTAAAAAAGTCAAATTCGTGTACTGCAAAATGGTTTTAGACCATTCGATAAATTAAGTTTTAATGTAATTTTACATCAATGCATTGCTAATATCACTGATTATTATTAACACCACGGACACTAACTATCGAGAAATAAAATAATCAATATTGTGATACATGATGCAGTTCAATGATTCAAGATAAAATTGTTAACTTCATGATTAAGCCTTTCGACCGTTTTTGTAAAATGGGCCTCATTTCTCGTTCAAACAATCGATTGTTTGTACGATTTGAATGCAGTTCAAATTCTTTTTAAAATTAAAATGTAGTGTCCTTTCAGTAAAATTATCTACAATATTTCTACTGTATCTAGCATTTACCAATATTACCTTAAAAATATTAATTATTTGCTAAATTTACCCGTAATCAATTTGATATAACTCCAATAAAATAGCTTCGTTGTCAAACCAAAATCAGCTATTTGCCAAAAGTAAATTATGAAAGCAAGTCTGATTCAGCAAATAGCATATTCTATTATCGACCATAGTTTATCGTTTTTTTTTACTAAAGAAAGTCGACATCGAGAGCCAAGCACGTTATGAATGTAAAAGAAGCTAAAGGCTTGCCACGATCGCGCCAAATGGAAATCCATTACCTCTGCCGACCCCTCTGGGTTACAGGAGTGAGCGATTTTTTATAGTTTATCGTATAACTAGACATTATGGTCAAAATGTCGAAAACCCCAAAAAGCAACAACAGATTTAATTTGACAACGAGGATAAATTAAAAAAGCCAAAGTGGAGATTTCATTCGTTCATTTTATTAAAAATGAGTTTCCATAAAACATAAAAACTTACTTATTTTTTACTACTCTTTATTGCCAGCGAGTAATAAAAAAAAATATAAAACACGGCTTGCGTGTTTAATAAATCATACAGTTTTATACCGTAACTGCAACGTGATGTATAAACGTTTTGAGAAATTATGGTCGCAATTGATTAACTCCTATAACCGAAGAGCCTATATAACTCTACGTACAAACATTTTTGTAAGCTAAAGCACCAGAGCGAGTTATAACAAAGGGCTCTTCTCAAGTTGGCATTGACAGATAACAGGTATTTTTCTACATCATCCATAGCTACGCTAGTAGGTATGCTAGAAAGAGTCCGTCGGATACCAGTAAAGTTTAAGAAATTGTATTGAGATTTACTACATTAAACTATGAAATCTATATTTTGTGCATATTTCCAGGGGCAAGAGCGGAACATGAGTTCTTTGGGCTGGCCTCAGTGCTTGGAGCCCTACCCAAAAAAAACAAGATCTGCAGTTTGTTGTTTCGTTGTAGTAGTGTAGTAACCACTTAGGGACTTTGTCTGGTGTGTAGGACCCCATTTCATTTTTGTCCTGTTGGATAAATTCAATTTTATAGTTGTTTAAAAAATATATACGCTAATAGTAAATTGAAGTTTTATGTGGCACCGTATCACATGTTTGTATATGTGTCAGAATAAGATAATTTATAAGCTTTTAATTTCAAATTCTTTTTTTCATCCAAATAAGTTTCCATGTCAATATGATTTGAAAAATATTGAAATTGATTCGTAAAAGTAGGAATTTGAAGTTAAGAATCTATGAACAATATAAATATGTATTCTTTACAGTTATCCATACAAGGTAATAAACGATATCGAAATTTAAATTAATTTTTTTTCGAAATAACATTACACACATTATAATTTTATTTATGTTTTTACTTAACTATTATTAATAAGGTTAACCCACATGTGTGAAAATTATTAACCACAGATAATTTACATATTTAAGTGAGTGATGCCAACATAATTAATTTATGGTTTATTGTCTTTTTTTAATAAATTAATTAAATCATTAGCAAATTTCCCATTCCATAATGTACTAACGATTCTGCAAGAAAATTGCTATAAAAAATAAACTTTATTTTAGTTAAGCGGCCCATGTAATAAATAATTCAACAAACATGAAATATTAAAATTATTTTCGGATCACAATCAATATTTTAACCTTACCGTTTGAACCGGAATCCAGATACAGGTACCTTTACAGTAGCGTTGCCAGACGTCCCGTATTTTCCGGGATTTCCCGTATTTCAGGCATAATATTAAACGTCCCGCCGGGACCGACTCTGTCCCGTATTTTCGAAGCTATTCGATTAAAATACGCTAGTCCCAACTGCTTTGTAGAGAGGACTTTTTCGCAGATGGCATTAAAATAGACTGATGTACGCAACAAGTGCACTTGGGATCTGATAAAGACTGAATTAATGACCCTTTTCAACTTCATAGTTAATCATTTACATGTAATCATTTACAGCTGCATTGTATTTTACAAATATCTAAAGTCAAACAAAGATATGTTACAACTTACACGATCTTATACAAGTTTGTAAGAAACGGGATTCTTACCACGATTAGCCTTTTTAAGCTCCCGATATATCGGCACAGTTGCATGCGCCATGGTCACGGGCTAACTGGAGTAATGCGGTAGTGCGAAAAAAATGTTATTGGTAGCCGTATCGATCTACCTTTTTTCTAATTCTGCGACCTATTACTATATACTATTAAAATCAACTGCAGCTGCGGCAGCTCATATATCGGACAAACCAAGCGCACCATCACCAGCCGCATAAAATAACATATTTGACCTGTTAAAAACAACGATCCTCAGAAGTAGGCCATAGCTAAACACCTCCTTGACTCCTCAACCAATCACTGGATCGAACTTCATAGTCCCCAGGTACTTTCGGCCGAACGCCATTACATACCTAGATTGGTAAGTGAAGCGATTCAAATTACTAAATGCAAGAATTTCAATCGCGAAGACGGGTTTAAATTGTCGAGTGCCTGGAATCCAGTGATACAGCAATACAATAAAATGGAACAGTAGACGACTTCGAGTTCGCACACATGTGTAGATACAGTGAGAGTGTTTTGTCGACAACAAATAGTAACATCCAGTGCGGACTTAGCGTGCAGTGAGAAATCGAACAATAGTAGTGGTCGCAGAATTAGAACAAAGGTAGATCGATAGGGCTACTAATAACATTTTTTCGCACTACCGCATAACTCCAGTTAGCCCGTGACCATGGCGCATGCAACTGTACCGAAATAT
>JWHW01025808.1:4789-17053 GCA_000931545.1 Papilio glaucus | reverse complement strand
GTCAATTTTGATAGTTATTAACCAATTAATAGTAATTTCATCCTTAGATACATACATTACACGGAAGTAAAATATCAACGTAAAATAATGAATTCACATGGGCGAGGCCGGGATTACTGGCTCGACAGATTTAAAGCGAAAATTAAAGCGAACGGACCAGTTAACAAAACTTTACTACTAGTAACTAAAAATAAATTTGAAGTCAACGTGAATATTAATTTTGGAAATCCGTGGTGGATGAACGAGAGCGACGCGTGTAGTAAGTTATATGTCTGAGCGGTTTTATGATTTAGAATAATGGAGAGCCGGCACCGGGAGAAACGTTCTCATTGCGAAGCAAGCAAAAGTAAGCAGTGTCACGAGCGTCGCTTGTTAATTACCAGTTTATCTAGCTTAACGTATTCTCTTCAGAAAGCAATGCAAATTTCCATGTAAAATATATTACAATTGTTTATCAACCTCTATCTCATTACAAAGATAAAATAACGGTTTTGATATGTTACATTTTACGCGCAGTACTTTTAAAGTTTCCTAAATGTTTTAGTGAAGTTAAAGATAATATATCCTCGATAGACTTATCAAACGTACTTGGTATCAATTAATGCAGCTTTTATGAAATAAAATTTGGGGTGCATATTTACACAGTCGGCGTATTAAAGCTTCGGACCTGTGTCCTTGGCAGACTAATTGCCAAATCTTTTACTAATAGCCAAGCCCGTAGTTGAGCTCAGTTTTGTGCTAAAAATATTGTTTGTTTTTGAATCTAGATCAATCGAATGTAGGACTTGTACAGGAATAAGAGACTAAATAGCCCACGCCAGCTAATTAACATGCCAATTTATTTAACAGTGGTAGAGCCCGCAACAACATCTGCTGAACGAATGGGCCGGTTCGGCCGGTGAAATACCACAGAAAACAGGCGTGAAGTAGAAGTGATCTGCGTTTCGTCTGATGCATGCGGTGCCAGAGACGTAATTTCAGTCCTCTTCCCCTTCCCGCCCTTTCTTCATAAGGATAGGATGTGATCGTGAAGAGGGTTGGCCGGGGAGGGGGTTAACGGGAAAAAAGAAATATCCTTTTTCCTGTCTATCCTCTGTCCATTAGAGGTAGGCAAGGCCGCTGATCCGCTTGATCGTATGCCACCTTATTCCGTAAAAAAAACAAGGCCGGCTCGACGGGCAGAAGACAGACATTACGTAGAATATTTTACGTGCGTTTTGTTCAACGAGTGAGATGCCAGAAACCAAATCCTAGTTCCCTTCACCTCTCCTCTGTTACTTTTTTATCTATTACTTCCTCTGTTCCACATAAAGGTTAGAAAAACGATAATCTATTGGTACCAATAGTCACTTAACATAACTTTGAAATATGAAATTAGAAAAACTCACTACATAGCCGTGGGCGGGTATGTCCACAGATTCCTTTCTGATCTTCAGCACAGCGCACTGCCGCCGTAGAAGGTCGACGTCATTGTTCAATACCGCCAGATGTATAGGTCTGGAAAAGATTAGTCATAAATTACTTGAATAGTCCAGTGGTGGACAGCTATCACTAAATATCATTTCGTAAAATTTTTTTATGATTTCACTTCATCATAATTGTATATTCATGATTCTTGTAAGAAGATGCCTAAGCATCACCTTGCAAGTACAGATTATGTCGGATTCGCACCGACTTAAACCTCACTATGCTCCTACCACGCATATCGGCGGGTTTATGGGAACGCTCTTTCGAATTTCCGCGGCCTCGCCTGCGCCAGCCACCAAGGCAGCTCTGTTCTGGGTGGACTAATAGCCTTAAAAACTATTACCTGCAAATGGATTGCTGATTGGCGACTGTCAAATAGAAATAGTGTGGAAACCGATGACCATCAATGGATTTCAGAAGTCTCATTGAAAGATGGATCTACAATAGAACGTCGATCTACAATAGAATGGCCGTGTAACCGAACTGCTAGTATGTTTGTACGTAGTAGTATGGCGGTACGATCTCATCAATGAGTGTTTCAGAAAATAAAGTTGAAAATATACCAACTACTAAGCATTTACACTCTTAAATAATCGACAATCTACTGTAATTCCAAAAAAAGGTCAAAGAGTATTCTTCCAAAGAAATTCAAATTTAGAGGAGAATTATTTGTGTAATATTGTTGAATTATTTTCAAAAAATTAGCCCATTTTTAAATAAAGCCTAACCTAACTTAAGTAATATCCGGATATTACAATTTGCATTTTGTGGTGTTCATTTGTTTTGTTCTCTTATATCTCGCAATATATCAATAAGTTATTACTTACTGTTAATTTAACAATCAGGTAATGTATTTAGGAACTTCCATTGAATTTAGATGCTGTATAATTTATGAATTTATATTGACTAAGTCCTAATTTAATTTGAAGTAATAGCATGGCAAAGTTTAGTTGTCTAAGAAACATAGTTTGTATAATACAACAGCTTTCATGACCTATTTTTAACATAACATATCCAGCTACAACAACTCATATTCATAACATACCCTTAGTACCTTAATGCATTGAAGATTATATATACAATCAATGATTATTAATAGAATAAAATATAATAGAATAACCAATGAAGATTTTTATAATATTTGTATACTAATATTTTATGAAGCCTATTGTTCATTGCAATATTTATTGAGTTAGCAAGAATTTTTATTTTTAACCAGCAACTATTAGCATGTATTGTTAAACTACAGCTTGTCTTTGGACATACGACTCCTCTAAGACTTCCATTCTTGTCTATCCCTAGCTTTTCTAGTCCACAAGGGACCTTTTTTAAATCATCTCCTCATTGATCGACCTCTTTCTTTGTTTCTTTTTCACTGTGGAAGGTACCACTCGGTGACTAACCTTGACCATTTTTCGTCCTTCTCTCATGTGTTAATGGGGTCTATTAAATGTATCATCACAAATAGGTATCTACAGGAAAAATCGGCAGATTCAAATGTAAATAGTGTACTATCTTCAAGTTAAATAATTCTGCTAACTGTATATAACACTATAAAGATAAAGACCATCATAGTGACTAGTGACCTAATTGATGGCAAAATATCTGTCAAATTTTTACAACTGGCTAGTTGATAAAATCTTCTATACAATTTGGAGTAAGTTTTAGGGCCCATACCCAAAGGGCAAAAGGGGACCCTACTACTAAGACTCCGCTGTCAATCCATCTGTCACTCGTTTTATGAACCGTGATAGTGAGACAGTAGAAATTTTCACAGATGATGTATTTCTGTTGTGGCTATAACAACAAATTAAAAAACTCCCATACAACAAAATTAAATTTTTATAGATAATGGTACAGAACCCTACGTGCGCGAGTCCGATTCGCACTTGGCCGGTTTTTCTATTAAACTAAATAAATATTTAAATAAATATGAATGCACTCACGCCCGTAACCCAGAGGGGTAGGCAGAGATAACGGATTTCCATTTGGCGCGACCCTGGCACAGCTCTCTCGCTTCTATATCCATACATATATGCATACATGCTCGTTGGTAACGGGTACTCCTTATATCACCCTTCTTTAGTCACTAATCTGGTCGTTATAAGTTCTCCTTGGGCGTCACTGCTACTGCTGCCACTCACTTATGCAACATAAATTTCTTTTGTTACTCTCTCGAGATCATCCTTTAAACATACCCGAACCAAAGCATACCTTTTTCAATTCTAGTCACATCATCCACTTATAAGCCACACTTTTCCCTTATTGTTATTCCCTATTTTAAATCCTTTTATTCAATGTCACTCCGAACATAACACTTAAGAATCGCATCTCAACGGCATCAACTCTACTAACTTCCATACATTAAAATGGACACACATGGGTACAGCATTGTGTATTGCCAGAGGAGCTTTCATAGAGATTTTGACACAACTTTATTTCCCGCATTTACTAGTCTTTCAAAATCTTTAACATGTCTACCATCTCTACTAAACATTCATCCTAAATACGCAAACTCTTCCACCTGTTCCACTTCTTTACCGTTAACATTTATATCAATTACTATCTTACTTTGTTCTCTTTGAAGCACCATAACTTTTGTTTTGTCTACATTCATATTCATACCAATGAATTCATACCTTCCAATGAATCATTCATTACATTCAGCATAAATTGTAAGTCCTCCACCGATGACGCAAACTCGATCTGGCCATCACAAGAGATATTTTACAACTAGCTCACCCATTCTTAATCCACAGTCTTCTTATTTCAAAGCATCCATTCCATCCATAAAGAGATTGAACAGCCATGAGGACACAGCCCTGTCTTACACCTTTATAGATGCTAAAACAGTCTGAGAATGCCTTATTACCTCATATGAAGGTGCAGAAAACTTTTTGGTTTAAAACCAAAAATTTTTCTATAATCATATGTGAGAAAAGATCTGATCCATGCAACCAATTCCATTCCTGAAACCTGCTTGCATATCCCACATTCTTTCTCGTTACTTTCATGACTTTCAATCAGTACTTTAGCATAAAGTTTTCCCACATTAAACTACATATCTCACAAAATACGAAGGAATATTTTTTCTGATTATGGTTGATATAGTGTCCACTTACTAATACGCTTTACCCATTTATTAGTGTAATGTTATTAATCTGTTTGTGTACCAAATTAACACTGAAATATTATTTAAAGATGTAACAAAAAACCTGAATCACTACACAATTTTTTTAAGGACATTTAAATTCTAACATCGAAATGAATGAAGGAATTTATTTCTCCATACAAACCTACATCCCATATTTTTGACATTTATGGTATTAATTTAGAAAAATCCTTTGTGTGCATGCTTACACATTAACCCTGTGAAAATTTTCAAGTCTCTAGGCACAGTAATTTGGGCTGTGCATTCATATATCACTATGCCACTTAATTTTATTAACATATATAGATTACAATAGATTAAAAAAATAACTTACAAATTTTCATCTTCATCTTTTTGTAAGCATAATTTCCAATCAATACATGCCTGATGCCACATAACTTCAGCACGTTTGTTTGGACTCAAATTTTTTAATGTTTCCGCTGTTGCAATATGGAAGCAATCTACAGTTTTGTCTTGTAGTTCCACTTGTGTATTATCAAGCATAGTAAGTGATGTCCCCGGATGATCTACAGACTCCTGGGTATGCTTATCAATGTTGATCAATATATCAATAGGATTATCTACTAAGTTTGGTATACCTAAACTGTTAATAGATATGTTACCACAACTTATGTCTGATATATTACTGTCCTCGTCAACAACATGCTTTAATTCTGGGAATAATGATTCTGTGCTACTTATTCTTTTACATTTGTCAACCGTCTCCTTAGATGCATCATTTGTCAATTTCTCAAAATCCCTGCATGAACTATTTTTTTGATCAAATTTTAAGCTACATGCAATTGTACTATTTTTATTTATAAATAATTTATTGCTTTTGATTTCCGTAGTGTCATCTAAGCGTTGATAATTTTCGTCGCTAATTTCTTGTTTTAACAATTTCTCTTCAGCATCAATTAACTTTGTGGTATCCTTAAAGTGATTAGGTTTTATTACCAGTTTCTTTATCTTTTTATGAGACTTTAAATCTTGTACTACATAAGGTGCTTGATGTGGCTTTCTTATTTTTTTCTTTCGCTTCAGTCTTTGTATAAGGTCAAAGCAAGTTTCATCTGTTTGGCATGAAGAACTAGTTAACTCCACCCTAGTGCCAGGGTTTGATAAATCAGTTTGGCACGAAATATTTTTCGTGTTTTTTTGAACTGTCAACAATGCTAGAATTCCTTGTATGCGATACTCCTGACTGATGACTGAACATAACGCTGCAAACAAAGTGTCGTAATTCTTCTGACCAATCACTTTCGTCACTTCGTCAGATGTTCGTTCAATGTTTCCCCATGCCTCACTCCTATACTTCGCAGTTGTACGACTGCTGTTTGCAAATAAATTCAACCTATTTACGATAATCAAATCAGGGTATTCCCCCTTTAAGAAATCGCCCGGTTGTGATTTATAAATAACATCTTCTTTCACGAGAACAGAATTCGCCTTCTTCATGCATTGTAATAACGCCACATCACTCGTTAAACAATTTCTTTTCAACACGGATATATTATTTTTTTTTATGACAATAGGCGGTCTTTTATCGCTATTCATGTTTTTAATTCAAAAATTCATAACCTTAGCCTAGAAACTTTTGAACACTTTCAATCAACAGCAACACCAGACGTAATACATACTAAGTACTATAAATACAACATGTCTCCAAATTTAACATGCACCACAATAAACACACAATCACACAAGTATATAGTTAAAGTAAAACTGTAAAATACTTAACGTATATAATTATCACTTCATAGAATACTTCTTCGGGTAAAGCCCCGCACCAAACCAATAAATACTAAACCGAAAATAAAACCACAGACATCATCAGTTTCATACCAAAGATAATTTAAGTTTCTCTCTGAAAAAATTGAGATGACAATAAGTTTTATTATTTGTATTTATTTAAAATTTTTTCGGCAGTGTACCCGCGGTAAGGTATTAGTCTATTGGAATGAAACTAGTTTTACGGATTTTATCACGTTTAATTTGTATTTGTTCCCGACGTTTCGTGTACTTTACAGCGCTTATGGTCACGGACAAAGATTATAATATATACTAGAAATAGATGCGCAACGTAGCCTTTATTTTTGGACTTTTTACTCGTGCTCACAATTAGAGGGAGCTGAACGCAAGAGCGCGTAAATTTAAATGTCTACTATTGCACTTGTTTTTGTTATTAATAAATGGAGTAAAAAACTGATCTTGGTACTTAAGTAGCATATTTTCCATACTTTTCCCGGAATTTATGTGTGACTTGAATACCAAGATCAGTTGGAGCTTCATTTATTATTACAAACTCTCAAAAAACAATATACTTTAATTATAAATAAACTTTGATTACATTGTATGCATAATAATTATTAGGCTTATTCACAAAGATATTATGGAGTTAATGTTTGTTTATATTTCTTGAATTTTTCTTAGCTTCAGTAATCGAAGATAATAATAAAACGTGAACATTTAAAGAAATTTTTTACTGTTATAAGTTACAAAACATTCAGAAAAACAAATTATAATAAACAATTAACAAGAAGGATACAGTTATGGTCTATTTAATTAGAATAGTAATAGTAGTAGTAGTGCCGAACTAGAGAGGGTAATCAAGTTAATTTATACTATGATTGTGTGTGTTCGGAAAGACAACAGTCGTATGCAAAATGTACATAAAGAAAAATAGGCATTATCCACGACACAAAAATTCTAAATCTGTGTGTCTCTATGTCTATCTGTAAATGGCATCAATGCTTTGATTTGAATGCTTGTTTAATCGGAATGGTTCTTAGCCACGTCTCATGAAAATCTATTCAGCTACAGCACTTTTCCGAAAAGAGGTAAATTAAATTTTGTTAAAACGCAAGTAGCACTACATGTAAATAATTACCAAATCGAAGACATCCGAAAACACATTGCGATCTCCGTGGCATTTTTTCAACAAATCCAATCGACAGATCAACAAATCCGTGTTCAGTAGCCGTGGTCAATCGTTTGAGCAAGTTACTTATTCCGTATAGCAAGCGAGGTTATCGTGGTGGTAGAAGAAAGAAATCAGATCCAGTACTCGAGGCAGGGTTACAAAATTTCATTAAGATTCAAAACAGCAAACTCAACGTAAAATTAAAAGTTTTGAAATTTTCCAGAATAACATAACAGCAACGCGGGAAAAACGTACATAAAAATGTTGCCAATTTAATTAAAAAATACTTGGCGAGAGATGAGACTATTTCTCATTTTTTAAAATAAAACGAAGCTTATTGTTTTATAAAATGTTAAAAAAACACAAAATAAAATGTGTTTGTGTTTATTTCATTTAAATCTATATGGCTTGAAATTTTAATGATACATTTACCTTCTATTACATCACAATATTTTAGGTATGCAACATTTTACACAATGTTTCATTTGATTACAATGGCTGCGTTCGCAATTTACTGTTTATAGACTCTTGGAAACTTATAATTGAGTTAATTTCTCAATAAATTACGAAGATAAATGTGTACACTTTTATAAGCATTTTTTTCTTTAACTATACATCTAGAAAATTACAACGTGACGTGCGTGCTATCTACTTTATATTTATTAAATCAGTTGTTTCTTTTCGTTTCGTGCTCATTGTTAGATGGCCATACATTTTGCACATTTCAAGTTAGTTTTTGTACTAGCTCACATCCCCATGGTCACGGAGTCACGGACAAAGGTGTCTGACTTGCCAATGTCAAAGTACCCTCTTATTTTCAATGATTATTCTGTTTCTGCTGTTAATAATAAAGCGAAAAATATACTAAAATACAAAGGTAAATCAAAATCGAATACAATATCTAATAGTTTTAATCGAGCAATTCTTGTATATAACAGTCAGTGGGGTTATAAGTTCTGTAACAAACTTTTAATGTAATTAACGACACACTTCTTAACATTATTCAGAAATTATATATGAAATGAAAATTAAAAGGGGAAAAAATTTAGAATCCAATTTTACTTTCATCATTTTGAATACATGCCCTTAATCGACGCCGCCAGTCATCGATGGCAGCACGCACCACATTCATATTTACTTCTGTCGCTTCTTTAACCAGAGACGCTCGAGAAGACTCCAAACCTCCAAACTCTGTTGAGGTTTAGCGTAGACATTCTCATGCCCGATAAAGTTGAGTCCATGTACGCTCAACCAATATTGTGTGCTTCGTGCCCTATGAGCTGGTGCAGAGTCCTTTTGCAATACAAAATGTCTGTTTTCGAACATTCTTCGAGAAAGAGGTTCTACTATGTTGGTAAGGACGGTAATTTGGTACACCACGGCACTGATCCACGTGCTTCACTGGCTGTGCGAGATCGGCCAGTCCTCATACGATCTTCGAAGCTTGAATTTTAAGTGTATCTCTCTCTCTCTCTCTCACTCAGTTGAATGTCGGACTCGAATTATACCAAAATTCAGTTCTTAATTTGGAAAAAATATCTTCCCGTCTCAACAACATAACTGACCATTGTGAATGTTGTTGTCTGCTTTTGTATAACATACATATCTATAGAACAAAATCATTGATGCGATATTAATAAATAAATGTAACGGAAAACATTTTTGATATAAAATATTTATTCACATGATTTTCACAAGATAAGACATCAAACATGTTTTAATACTGAATTTACTAAAAATTGTTTTTTTAACAAAGATAATGTTTTATAAATATTATAAAAAACGTAAAAGTATATAAAACAAAGTGGAGTAAAAAAATTGCTAAACATATGATCCGAACTACAAAAAATTAAGACAAAGTTAATGTTTGGATAAAACTATTTTACCTCTTTTTTTACAGTCTTAGATAACAGTCTTTAAGCACATTCGTACAGTTCAAATATTCTTCAGGTTACTTTAAACCAATAAACCACAAGGTATATGTGTGGTATTTTGTGTAACTTATTTATGAAATGTCTTAATTATTTATTAACAATATTCTTATAACCTAAAATTACATACTGTATATTTTTATGATGACATTACTGGATACTATTTAAATATAATCATAAATGTTATGATTATATACATCTTCAAGTCTTAATGAAAAAATAAGGTATTCATAGATATAAAATTTGTCCCATTGGTCATAATAGGAAAGTGATTTCAGTAATCACATTAAGCTTTAAGAGCATAATGCACTTGATGAGACAGAAATTAAATATAAAAAAATCACATTTTTCTTCTCTATATGATCCATGAAACATGTACACCTAAAAAGTTTATTTTTATTTTATTTAAAATAGTATAATAAATGTTCTAAGGCACTTGACACATCATGAGCTACTTGTATAAAATAGAAGTATCATCCCTCGGTGGGCATTTAAAGTTATAACATTACAGTCTTTTTCTTAAACAGTCTACAAAGAAAAATGTACACAAACCAATGAACCAACAAACCATTGGATTTACCATACCACCACCACCTTTCCATTACCAAATATCTAGAAAAAAATATACAATATTGTAAAACAAGTAATTAATTACAATCGTAGATAAAGGTGGGTTTCCTAACACTAACATAATATTTACCAAACAATTTTATTTATTCATAAAAATGCAAAAAATATATTTAAAATATTTACTTACTTTATTAGTACTTTAAAATAAAATTTTGCTTCTAGTTTTACATTCTTTTAATGTTAGAAATGGAGTAAAAAGTTTTTTAAATGTTTCGTTACGTTGGCATTGGCTCAGATCACTGGCAAAAAATAAAAAAAAGATTTGTATACAAAGGATACCTTCATTTACAGGCCCTGCGCAAAGCACAATATTTGCTTAGTTGTTGAGTAGCGGAAAAGTAGGTCTTTACAAAAAAAACATTTTAACAATTATTACAAATAAAATGTGTTATGATGAATAAAAAATTGTTATCGTGGTATAATTAAAAATCTTAAGCAATTTTTTTTATTTTTTTTGTTTTGAAATAGATTTTGTATTGCAAGGTTCGCTTATACATGCCTATCCGCAACCTGACCGAAAGTCGATAATGCGCTGGACATTGTGAAATTTACATTCACATCACATCATCGGTAACTAAGGAGTACAGCTAATAAAATCATTCAACAGTAAATTAAATGAAATAATATTATGGAATTATTATTGTGAATAAGATGGGGAGCTAAGTGTATAATACTTGTACAGAGAAATTAAAACCAAATATTCATATATTTTCCACTAATAAAAGTCTGTTTGTATCATCCTATGTTAATTCCCACGCTGGGATGAAGAAATTATACCGACTTGGTATGTAGGTTGTTATTTTTCATATCACATCATATCATCATCTATGTTTGGTTAAGATTTTTTGATATTGTTCTGAACCTGTCAATATCTGTGATCAACTGCGACATTGACTGGTTTTTTATATTTAAATATTAATTCCACAAGCACAACTGTAAAGTATTCTCCTACTTATTTTAAAACTAAGATGACAACTCCTGGTACTGTTCAATGTCACGAAATTACGTCGCCAAAATGGCGGCCATGCGCATTAGCAATTTGTGCTAGCTAATCGGTGTTTCCACTAATAAAGGCCTTGTATTTTGAGGGCAAATTATCCTAAGGTTATAAAGTCTATAATATTCTTCCTTCACATAAATTCCTGTTTTGAAGAATGTTTCTGCTATTCCACTGATTTATGATGATATTAATGACGCATTTTAAATACAAACACAAATCAAATAAACACTTAAAATCTAAACTAAAATTAATCTATAGTCAGTCAGAAAGAATAAGGCGGGTAATTGACGTCATAAGATATCCGTGCCCTTAATGAGCACAACTATACTAATACAAGGGTTAATAAATGAACATAAACAAACGAAACTTTTACCTCTTATACAACGGGCTAATTCTGACAGCTTAGAAAGACAACTAAATCTCGATACTAACCATAAATGCGGTAATGCGACGAGACACCATACACATGCTACTGGCACACACACACACATAATATCGTTTGATATTTTCACATTGCATCGCATCGCGATCTCGCCGCTTTGTCGCGTTTGTTGTTCACCTATGAGATTGGGTAAGAATACCCTTAGAATGTGAACATATCAGTTTGTATCTAATATCTTTATATCACAATTCCATAAAATTAAGTTTGCGTAATCCGCTTTTTGAGTGTTTTGACACACATCTTTGTATATATATAAAAGGTGATGTGTGTATGTATGTTCCCCATAGAACAGCTACTCCTAAACGCCTTGACCGACTTCGATGGAATTTTCATGAAACATTCAGATTGGCCCAGTGGGCTTTCCTGTGAAGTTAGGTACCGATCAACATAATACAAGTGCTACGTGGGCGCAGCCGGGACTAATTACTAGTTAATTATAAAAAGCAATGTCAGCTGTCTAAATGGATCTGCTATTTTGCAATGGCTCAAACTTTTTATCATACAATTGAATCACAAATGATCTTGCTCTTATGACTAAATAATGATTCTAGTAATACCAAAAAGTCTAATTATCAGTCAAATTTAACATTAAGACTATTATTTTCTTGATCCAGCTGCATGCCCTGTTGATGGTCATTTGTTTCTTGTTTCATTACATCACTTACATCATTAGTTTTATCATATTCTCTAGAACAACTATTCCCCAGTCCACATACTAAA
>JWHW01025781.1:25067-37365 GCA_000931545.1 Papilio glaucus | reverse complement strand
TCCTCGCGGCCCCTCGCTCCATGCGTGGGGCCCCCGGTTCCGCTCAGAACGGATTACGGGTTGCCCGACGGCCATGAAGACCGGCAGACACGCCGCGCGGGTATTGTAACCGCCCGAACTCTCACAGTCCACTCCGATGAGCAGAGAAGTACCAGATGAGTCTAGGCTGCAACCCTACAGGGCAGCACCGATGCGCTCTACCTCTTGCTAGTTTTGGTTCGCGTCAGGTTTCCCCGGTACCTCCCATATCTGGGAGGCGTTCCCCTATCCACCACCTGGGGACGCGCCCGATGGGGGACTAGCAACCCCACACGAGACCTAACTAAAACTAGATCTAAACCTAACCTAACTTAACCTAAACCTAGCCTAAATATAGAACTAGGCTCTATGGATATTGTTCCCTTGTCTCTTTGCCATTCCAAGTTTTAAAAAAAAGTGAAATGTTCTTGAATTTTCTTAGTTGATTTTACGATTTTTGAAAAATTATATCTCAAAAACTAGCCAAAATATTGGATGTGTTCTTAATTAGATTTTTCATTAGACAACAGGAAATTTCCTAACACTTACTTATATGTTCAGATGAATGGCAGATGCAGTTCAAGCCTCTGTTATAATGAGGAAGGGCAGATAATGGAGCAGCGATAATTTTTATTAGTCTATGTTTGGTATTAATATGTATCTTTATTGGTATTACCTATGTACCTTTTGGACTAAATTAGAACATAATGTTGCACTACTGGAACATTCTCCCCGCACTGTTTGCTTCTTTCTAATTTCCTAAATAATCATTGATTTAGTTAGTGATTTTGTTATTGGATTTAACGTTGTGAAGTATGGTGTAGACGCGTTACTTAATATTCTAAGTATATAAAATATTTAAAAAATCTTGTTATGTTACGTCGACATTAGTATTATGTTTATAATCAAACTTGTTCAATCTAATATTATATATAATACTAACGCTTTAAAAAATCGCTTGGAAAATCACTTTTATTCTAGGTTATTTTACGCATACAAATTTCGTCAGTTTTCAGCCATCAATGTCTTATTTTCTCTAACATTCTCTGCTATAAAACCTTTAACAATATACCGGGGAAATATAGAAAATCAAGCAATCGCAGCGCTTGTCCAGTTAAACGCACTAACTCGTTACGATACGTGACGCTGCAATCCTAGAGCTCATTACACGCAACCTTTGAGCCAACCGCGAAACAACGGTGCCACGACATCGCGCGCTCTCGCAACTTCACTCGGTTCTTTTACACGAATACAATAATTTTGAAAACCTTTCAAACTGTAGAGATAAAGTCAGTAAGACCCTGTTCTAATAATAATATACACGCCCGTAACGTAGAGGTGTTTTGATTACGGATTTCCTTTCGCTTCTTCTGCATCCATACATCTATACTTAAATGTTTTTCGGTTAAGATATCGCCTCCCTTTAGTATATCAGCAATATGATCGATACAAGTTCATTTTTACCCAACTGGCCCAAAAGAAGTTGTTCCACCGAGTGTCATATCTATTTGATGATATGATGAATAAGTCAGTTTTGTTTGTCAGTTTTTTTTTTTTTAAATAAGCGATTACTTACAATTTCATTAAAATTTACTACCTATAACTTACACCAATACGGTGGGACAAAAAAGCTTATTTAATCTTTAGTTGAATGGACTGGTGAACCAATGTGACAGGAAATAAACCTTTCGACTTTTTAAACGTCTCAAACGATTTTAAAAAAACGTTGCTGATTTTATTTCAAAATCCTTAATAGCGCCATAGGTAAAAGTACCAGTCTATACCCATGACCTACCTCTCACGGCTTAGCAATTTAAAAAAGGCGAAATTGTTTATCCCTTAAATTATCACTCGCTCATACCCCATTGTATTGGAGACACCGCGAGAACGTTACGGTTGCAGGCGACGCCGTGGTATAGTAACGTGCCGAATATTGTCATTATGCGTCATTACCGTCGCTAATAGTCCGCACGAGGAGACACGCGGACCAAAATCATTTTACGAAATCGACCACTTAAACGCTTTGTGTCATTCCAGAATTTTAAAGACGCATCGCCCGCATAACTTACCTTGCGGAAACAATTTTCCGTTAGTCTTTTTTTTTGTTTTTGACAGAATAAGAATGACAAAAGAAATCATAACGATACCGGCATAATTCTTACCTAAGTAACACTATAAATTCGAATATGAATTTGTTTGTTACGCTCTCACGTCTTAACAGTTCAACTGATCATCATGAAATATCAAGGGTATAAAAAAGTGACCTCTTATCCCGAAAGAAAACTGAATATAAAGCCTTCAACGCAGGTACAAGCAGGATTACTCAAAAAGCAAAGCAGACAAACAGATACGGCGTTCACTTATAGTTGCGAAAAATTCAAGTAATTAAATCATTTTCTTAAAAGATAATATCATGAAGTTTGGAATTAATTTCGAAAAGTATTTCTAAATGCTTTCTAATAGAAAGTTAATACTATGTTAATACAAAAGGCCATATTGTATTCAATGTATAACATTTAAAAATTTAATTCTATCAATTTAAAACGATACTCAATATTATTTTAGTAGCGAATGTTTTATAAAAAAGATATTGACTGACTTTAAAATGAAATGATCGGCACTAGCCAATAATTGCTCGACAATCATACAAAAGGCGATTAGGAAATCCATTACATAATGAAGATCCAAGCCACATCGATCTCGGCGTGTCTCAAAAGATCCTCTATTAGGCACGTCACATTAGGGAGGTTTGGAAGGACGCATTCGGGACGGAAACCACGGTTTCTATCTAACACGACATATGTCGATTTCAATCAGCCGATAAATGAACCGCACGCGGGTGACCACAAAGCCGGCCGCAGGAAGGAACTTTACCCTACGAATCGTATCGTACTTTACTATTATAAGTTAATGACTTATTAATTAATAGCTTTTACTCCTTTCTACTTTAATTAAAAGGACTATAATTAGGTACTTAACATAATTATGGTCAATTTCATTTTTAAATATTTTAATCGATTCGTTTAAAACAAATAAATTTCTTTTCGAAATTAAAATAAATGTATTTGTTTTGTTTAGTTTCCATGAGATGTATTAAAGCGCAAGCATCATGTATTCTTCTTCTTGGTCACTTCACTATTGTCAGAGTGGCCATGGCTATAACGCTCTGGTAGTTTGAGCAGCAGACAGTACCAGCCGTACGACGGTAGCCTCTGCCTGGTGGCCGATAATCGGGCACACTCGTGTACGGGAGCTATATGTATATCATCATGAATGGATATAGAAAAAAACAGCAGAAAAATGAACATTGACGAGGGTACATAAGTGATTTATTTTTATGTAATATTAAATATGATATTGAAATAGTCCACATTGCATTGTTGCGATAATATAAAAAAAAATATTAATATTTCCATTAAATAAAAATAATAATATTACTAATATTGCGTGTAATAATTGAATATGTACATTGTTTTTTGTCATTTCTGTCTTTCGAAAACATCATTGAAAACTTATAATAAGAAGCATTTACTTAATAACATTTTCCGTAATAAATTGTTCTCCGGCTATGTTAACCGCATTGCCACCCTATTTAACTGGTTGTGCTGATGTAAAAACAAAATGCTCATCCGTCACGCTTGTCAGTAGCACATTGCTATTTATGTTTATGTTGGTAATAAATTAACCTATACTATTAAGGAGTCGATTTCTAATTCGTCAAACTTTTCGATATAGGAGTAAATTAGTTTAAAATATTATTTTAAATGACGGAATCTTGGTATTGATGTTATAGTAAATAAATATGTCATAAAAAATCTTTGTACAACTGTAAAAACATTCTCGGGAAGAAAATGCACAAAGACGTCGCGTTTGCGTTTTTTACCGCATTTACCATAGAGAGGGTCGGACCCTGGAGAACTGTTTGGAATAATTCCTGTCGCTGAGTTTCGTCATCGTTAACTCGACAGAACTCCAGCTACCAACCTCACCATGTTGTGGAATGACCTTTCTCCAGCGGTATGTCAAAACCAATACGACTTAGGGTCCTCCAAAAAGCGAGTGTGTTCCTTTCAAAGGCCGTCAACGCATCTGCAGTTCCTCTGGTGTTACGGATGGCCATGGGGGTCAGTGCTTACTTATATAAGCCACCAGCTGCTCGTTTACTTCTTAAGCTATAAAAATCTAGTTTAAAAAATTATTCGCAAAGTTAGCGACGACTTAGGACAACAGAACAAATGTGGGTGAAAAACATATGCATACATACATTTATACGCGTAGATATAGAATAAGCTAGGGTAGCCATGCAAAATGTAAATTGGTAGTCGTTGCTTGCTCCTCTGAATCAAAGGCGTTAGTGTTTGTTATCGCCTATCTTTTTCTCCTACTCCTCAAGCCGAAAGTGCATCGATCTGGTCTCAAAATAATTTTCGCAATTCAGGACGATCACTTCACATTTTGGGTGTTGTTTACCGACACCCTCACTTACTTTAGTATCATAAATTTAACTGATGTCTTTCCACTTTTATTTAGATACGTATTAATAATACACATACAAACCCCTTTACGCATGTCGCAAAAACTCCCACACAAAGGAGATAAAAAGGGCGTCGAGCATATTTCGTTCGTCTTTAATTACACCTAACTACTACTTGTATTTCACTAAAAAGTCTACTTTAATCTCTTTAACTACAAAACGATATATTCTCTATGCGAAAATAAGAAATAGATTGCTTCTTTAATTTCGATTAAAATTTAAGACATTCATTTAAAAACGTCAATGGATCTTCCACTTATATGGAAACACACTCATTAAGGTGAGTCGGTGGTGATCGCGTGTGGCCATAGGGAGTCGACGGGGCTCGACATATGGGCATGACCGATGTCAGGTGGTCTTAAAGGCACCTGTCAATATTGTGAAATTGTAACACTCAAGTCTGATATACATTAATAGTTACTCGTCATACATGTTTCTTCACTAGATAAGATACAATCTTATTTGGTATTCAAAGAAGTATGCATGTACGTATACAGCAGTACATAGCAGTAATTGCTACCATTTCCAGGATTTTCCAATTCCAGGTATTCCTTGTAATAAGTAATAATTATAATCGTAATAATCCATCTGTAAATTTTTGATTCCCAGATTCCTGTGTTCACAATATCATTTGCCAAAAGCTGTTTATGGTGATAAACTGACTCCCTAAATGATTTCGTATCTCATAGGATTGATTGTTCGTTTATTACGTTATTAAAATACCTATTACATTCAAACAGATCTTTACCATTTATAATACTCCTATAAAAAGATATGTGAGATATGTGCGATGAAGAATGTTTATTTACATTTGTGACTTAATACATATCTAACTAATATGAAGTACTTCATGTACTACGCTATACATGGTATCTATATAGTTTGAATCTACCACTGCCCTGTCCAAGATAACCATTCCGCTAACAGTCAGACGGAGCGACAGCGCAGCATTCAATTGTCGCTGCGAACGAATTCATTCCACAAAACTCATCTTGCGGCCGGCGGGTGACGACATGACGCGGAGAGTGTCCCCGAATTATATGCTCACTGGAAATGACAATGATTTAAAACGTTATTTTCAATCAAAATCATAATCGTAACAAACAAATTTTGAAGGTTTCATTTTTGTGAGCAAACTTAATGCTTACATGTAAATGATAACAAAATACCTCCAATATTACTTGACTATGAATAACTGTATAAATAATCTCACTAAAATTATAAAACCTCATCAAATCATTACAGAGTTCCAAAATCCAAAATTTAAGATATAAAATGAAAATAGCCACATAAACATTAGTCCGGCGATTAGAAGTCACACAAATACACATATGTTTTGTTTCATTTCTAGTGTCTGTACGTCGGCGAAGGCAGCGGCGGCGACGCGTGGCCGGAAGCGTCACGGCCGCGTGAAGACCGGAAATGGGCAGGATGACCGGATCCTATCTCCGCTGCCGCTACCTGACCGCCATGTTGTGACGTCACCTCACCGCATCGTCGGACAATGGCGCCAGATTGTCGAGATTCGGCTTTACTATAATATTAAAAATATAATATTACCGACAAAAATGTCTCCTATGTCATCCAAATCGCTGTATCCCATTAGGTTATGACAGTTGTGTTGCTTCAGTTAAGAAATGTCCATGGAAACAACGTATTTATCAGTAGGGATTGTCAGGTTGATAATACTCCAATATTCTCGGACCCTAAGCAAATCGATTATTCTAAATCCGAGGTCACTATTTTTCCTTACTATATGTATGTATATGAAGGAGTTAATTTGCTAAAGGAGTACATTGTATCAAAATGCAAACCGTTATAATCATTTGTGTTTTTGCTGTGTTGATGCTGTGTTTTTTGTAAAAAATTGCACAATAACTTAGTATACATTAATGATCAACATACTTTTATAAGATTTTATTCTTTAAACACATATAGGTACATGTAAATTGTGTTTATCATTATAGATGGTCGGATCTTGCATGAATATTATTCATTTAATCATGTTTTACAATTATATTTGTAAAATAGAAGACAATGTGAATAAAATGAAACAAGTATAAATAAAAAGTGTCGTATATTTTTCTACAATATCGTGAAGCACGACTATCTGGAGCCGAAGCAAGTTTGCCGAAGGTAAAGCATCCGCCAGTTATCATTGCGAGAGTATATAATTGTTGGCAATTTCATGTCTCCATTCAGCTCATGAATGGCAACCATTAGGCGGAGCTCTCGACGCGCCCTCCATGGCTAATAAGTGCATTTCGCTTTACAGGACTCCTTAGTGCAGTTTTTAAAGCTTCGCTGTTTTTAAAAAAAATGGCCATGGAGGGCCGCCATTTTGCATCACGGGGGAATTGTAACGCGAATTGTTGTTTAATTGAGGCTATTAAGCAATTAAGTTACTTAAGTAATTAATAAGGTGTAAGAGAAAAAGACTCGAAATGCTGCCGTGAAACACGTTATATGGTATATTCTGTGTTTTATCGTAATATTATGAAAAAGAGAAATTATTTTTAATCATGTCGTTTTACTGAAACAACCTAAAAGCCCCTTTATATTTTGTACAGTTTTAAATTCAAATACAATTTAATAAATAACGAGGAATAGTTATTTAAAAATAAACCAACAAACCCTACTGACTGTAAACCTATGCACTCCGCAGAAGAATACAAATCGACGGCTAGAGGAGCAGTGGAACGGACATACATACAAGCATACCCGAGAAGCATTACCCTCCTGTCAGTAGGACAAAAAAAGTAACAGTTTATAATCAAGTTAGCATTATACCATTCATTAATTCAAGATTTATTGATAAAAACTTTTCAAATTTTACGAATAATTCACAAACTTTCTGAATTTAATAGAACTACACTAAGTGTACATCTCATAAAATGCTCTGTGTAATTAACTGAATTAAGTAATTAATTAAGTATATAAAATGTTGTTATCATTTTTTCATATCCCTATTACTGAAAAAGTTATTCCATAGCCTGTTCCCATAGTGATGACATGACAACAAAATGTCAAGCAGTTATTTTCATGTCATACATTCCTATGGCAACCGATAGTAATTTATATTTTTCTATCCTCTGAATTTTTTTTTCCTGGATTTAAGGTTGAACAATCTCACATTATCATTTATAATATTAATTCAACCTTTTTTCAATTGATTTAACCTTCTTACTGAAGCCTTGACCTCAGAAAGTCATGTATACATTTCGTTTAATAGCAATCTACCCTCACTATATCAATGTCTAAAGAAATACAAATTTGATATGTAAGTCGGCTATAAACATAGGTTGATGAGTTTAACATGACCTTCGGATACATAACGGCTTCGCGGTCCGCACTCCGCACGCCGCACGCTCGCCGCCCTTCGCGGTTAAGCCTTTCAGAGTTTTCTCACTCGAATACCACCTGCCGCTTATATGCCGGCTTAAAGGCACATATTACACATATATTATTACCTTATTATTTCGTAATACCATATTAAAATTACCTTAATCACACCCTAAAGGAAAATATACAAAATAGTCTACAATATTCTAATATGTTTTGATGAACACCTTGCGTTATTATGAACAACAATTCGTTATAATTATTAAAACAAAAATACGTGTGATCAAAGTACACTAAATGTTTCTACTTACTTATGAAACAAAAACATTTGGTTAGTCTATTTCAACTAAATCCAAACACAAACCATTTTGATTCCCAATATATCTGTGACAATTCTAAGCTTGGCCGCACTTTTCGTAAATTACATCGGATAACTTAACCTAGGTCTGATTAAATGTTGGGGTTTACTTATGTAAGTATCGTCTTAAGGTAGGATTAACAACATCAATAAAAGCATGTGTTTCTCTAAGAAAATACTGGTTACTAAAATGCTGCTGATATCTTTACTAGTTCCCACGGCTTCACACACATTCGTTTCTCATTTTCCACGCTGATGTTTTACGTAAGATAATTCCGCGTATAATAACTTTTCGATGAAATGTCTATAAGCTTTAATGTCAAAACATGACACATTACCATGGCAACCGATATTTTTACTGAAGGTTTTATGTATTGTGAGTGGCAGGTAACTTAGCAAGAATCGTTAGATGCACTGAATTCGTTTTTTGAATTTTTGTATGAAAATTTAAATGCGCGAACTTACCCCCACTGCGCCAAATCTTGTCAAGTTCATGTTGCTAACAATACCTCAGGAACAGTTTCATTTTGGGCTAAAATGACAATGTGTGTGCAAAATTTCATGATGATCGGGTTGAAGCATAACAAACAAGTAAACTCACATTAGCATTTATAATATTGGTTAAGACAAATAATGTCAGTTTTATGTCATTTTCTGTGATAGCACATAAATAGCTATGGAATACCAAACCACGCAAACGAAGCCTTGAGCGGTATTTGGAAACGTTCAGGCCGCTTATCCTGTATCATCCCATTCCCCCGAATTCTGTTTTACAACATTGTAAGATTGCGCGCCTAATTGGCAATTTAGTACGCAATTCATGTCAGTGCCGTTTAAGTCATATTTCATAAGTGTTATTTCAATGAATATTATCCTGGACAATGGTCCCGGGAGTAAGTCACGATTCCTGTCCGCAGGCGCCCACCTGTGCTCGTGCAACAAATTGGGAAATATTTTAATTTTTTTTTAATAATTCCAAGCACTTACCGCAAGCCGGCGTGATCGTGACCGGTGAAAAGAAACGTTTATGCCTAAAATATGGATTGCAATTATTATGTGTAATGCAGTCATATTAAGTTACCGATCTCAAGGAATATATAGTTGACATATACAATGATCAATCCAAATTTTTTTAATATTATAAATGCGAATGTAAGATTGTTTGTTTGTTACGCTTTAACGCCTCAACGTATGCCTCAAAGTATCCTTTTGCTTTACAAATTTGTAAAGCAAAAGGATACTTTTACCTTTTTATCTGATCCCGAAAGATGCAAAAATAGATAACCTCCATTCAAAACATCGGCCACGGTAATATTGTATGCTTCGACATTAACTTCCTGATACATGTTACCTATGATTCGAAGTTCGTACACGGAAACAAATTACAAAAATTTCCAGTGAGAAAAATTATTAACGAATGCGCGCCGCGGGCAACAGCTAGTACTCAGTAAACTATTTTAATGGTAGAATTATAAGGATAAATTTCTTAAATAAGTTGTGGTAGCAAGCGTAAATTAGGTTTTAGACAAAATTTTCTATTTCTATAATTGTATTGGAGATATAATCAGAATGAGATGTAACTATTAATAAAAAAAGTAAAAGTATGAAACACAACGCCTAAAGATATTCAAAAATGTTTAAAATATATTTTGTAGATAAATATATTTTGGACAAAGGTCCAGTTTCAAAGCAGAGTGACGTCATCAGGCACTACAACCGTCTCTAGGTTCTCAGCGTGTACCTCGTGCGCCAACTCCTCGTGCTCCAGCTTTACCACTTCGCTTCTGACCAGCACGATCACATAGCACTGCATTACTGCGAGAAAAGTTAATCACGTAAGATTAACAAGTTTCTATGAAAAAAGTCGCGACACGATTTTTTATGGAACAAGGAGGCAAGCGAGCAAGCGGGTCATCTGATATTAAAAGACCCATAGGCGGATGCCACAAGCAAATAAGCCGCAGATGAGTTGCAGGGCAGGGGCTAGACGGAAAAGAATATTTCCTTTTCTCTATCTATCCCGTCCCCGTCCAAACCTCTTCTCCTTCCCATCCTATCCATATTAGGAAAAGGTGGAAAAGGGAAGAGAACTGAAATTAAGCCTCCGGCACCTCACTCATAAGACGAATCGCAGAATACTTCTACTTCACGCCTGTGTTCTGTGGGGTCGTGGTATTTCACCGATCGAGCCGACCATTCATACAACAGATGTTGCGGGCTCTACCACTTTTAAAATTTATTCACGAAATTTTATTCACAACCAAAATAACTACTTCGATCATCATCAACCACTATATGTCGTGTCGGCACAACAGGTTTTCGTCTTCCACAACGATCTATCTCGTCATTTCGAAATAACTGGTTAGATATGTTTTTATTTCATTAAACGATATGAATTGTACGACGTATTATTACAATACAGTGGTACTCAGGTTGTGAAATAAGATGGTGTCGTTTAGTTTTACACAGTAATTTCACAAACTAAAGATACCCTTTAGAACAAATCTCATTTTTAGTGTTTACTTACGGGGGGAGAGATATCCGCCATCGATCAGAGTCCTCATAGTCCCATAGTTTTATTATGAGTAAGTATTAAGAGTACTTTTAAGTTCTTTGTGATTGTATACGTCATTTTGTTTTTGGGTTCAGGTAAGACTTTTAAAATATTTTATTTGCTTGTTAGCATATATTTGCAACCGAAGTTGCCGTCGTCACCGTCGTAGTATTACTAACCTAAAGCAAAAAGCGCCGTGGAAACTTCAAAAAGCATCCCCCGGGACAGCAGCATGAATATGGGTACCAGAGCTGCCAAAGTGGTGGCCACGCCATAATAATTATATAGCCGCAGCATCAGTACATCTCTCTGAAATTGAAAAAATAAAATACTGCTTGTTATAGGTTATACACTTACATATGGTTGCTTGTTGGAACGGTATGCAACGACGTAGAAATATCAACTAGATATCCAATTGATTCGAAAATTTCTAAATCTCAAAATCCTCAAAATCTCAGTCCATATGCTTATTATGGACTGAGATTTTGAGACCACGACACCTATACCTTGTTTCATTGCAGGATATGATTGTTGTAAACAAACAAACGTCATTTATCATACATGGTAAATATGTCCATGGTCCATAGACATTACGCTTGTTAAACTTTGTATACAGAAATGTTCTTATTTTGTGGAAATCGTGAGTTAAAGTGAAGTGAAATTGTGTAATATGGTTGGCTAATGTTATAAGGTAATATGAGAAAAAGTTGTTTTTCGAAAATAATTTGGAGTTTACGAACTTTAACGTTTACAAAAATCACATCTTGCTATGAAACAAGGTATAGTTAAAAATTAACACCACATTAGTTCCTTTAAAAAGAAAGAAAAATAAAAGCTTTATGTGTTTTTTTTTATTTTGTCAACTACAACATACTGAAAGATTATTGGAAATTTTGCATTGGATTCTATTTGAGATCAAGTAAGAGGTTTTAAAAAAAATGTTTTATGAACATAATACTGAAGACAATCTCTGCCAAAAAGATCTCTATTAAATATAAAAATTATAAATGTCAAGAAAATAAACATAGATTAAAAAATTACCCGCTCAGCACAACACTTATCCGAACTTTATTTAGTAGAAGTGAACCTATTACATATAAAAATTAAAAGCAATTACTAATTTTCTTTCCGTTACCTGATATCCAGCGACAAGGAGCAATATATTGAGGATAACGCCCATCCCTAGTATACTGAACAATACGGTGGAGGTGACGACTTCGAGCGACGTATCGTTTGTTATCGACAACCTCTGTAGCTCCGTCGTGATAACGAGGCAAGCCACTGCGGCCAACGAGAATATCTATAACCATATTTTTACATCTAGACTTTTTGAATTGATTTAAAATATTAATATGACTGTATACTCATAGCTGATAGCAATGTGAAATGATTTTTTTATGGAAGAAGGTGGCAAACGAGCATGCGGATCACCGGGGGTTAAGTGAACGCTACCCATAGACATCCGCAACAAGCAAATGTGTTGCTGATGCGT